>JAOXXN010000461.1:9785-23455 GCA_026770055.1 Myrmophylax atrothorax | reverse complement strand
CAACACCTCAGCCTTGGCCATATTGACTGCCATCAATGGTCCACTCTGGCCTCCAACTGGGATTCATGGAGACACACTATTCACAACACTGCTGCTTCCTTTGAGAATGCACGTAGAGTCAGTCTCAAGGAGAAAAGACAAAGCAGAAAGAACCGTTCCTCACCAATATCACCTAAGGAGACTTTCTGTTGTGCCTTTTGTGACTGGACTTGCCTATCCTGTATCGGCCTTTTAAGCCACCAGCACGCTTGCAGCAAAGCCTAGCCATGATGATGATGATGATGATGATGACAGAGGTCTCTAGACTGTTATCTGTGGTCTGACTTCTTTTGTATTGATCCTCCAGCTTTCACATCATTAGTGAAATTATCAGTAATGATTTTATGACTTGGGTAAAAATGTTAAACAACCTTAGGTCCACAGAACTCAATCCAGCTAAACATCCACTCAGCAATGCTTCCCCAGAAATTGTTCCTAAAAGAACATCATTTGTGCAACATTGTCACATGACTGATAGATACTGATTTAATATCCTTAGTCAAAATACTTTGCAATACTAAGTTAAAATAATTTACAGATCCCTAACTGCATTACATCAACACTTTTAGCGATCAAGTTTGCTTGAATTTTTTTTCTTAGCTTAAGAAGATGAGCTTTCAGTAAATCTCTGCCTATTGGCATTATTTAACATTTCTTAACCCTTAAAAAAGAAACATATCTATTATCCACTGTTTCAGCAAGACACATGAGCTTCTAATTTCTTGAGTCAACCTATTTTCTCTTGTCTTTTTCTATTGTGTCAGCACTAGTTTTCTTTTGGTATCTCAGAAGTATCCCGACATTCCAGTACACATGGATAGTCCAGAAAGTTTCGCAGCTGAAATAGGTTGTAAAATCCAGAAGATAAATGTTGAAATTTTTAAAAAGCTGTTCGAGATTACTTCCAATGTCTTTTTGAAAACATTTGATCATCATCTTCACATCGCACACTTGATTATGATGTTCTCATGTTAGTTTTTCACCACACTCATTGTAAAACACATCTTCACTGTATCTAAATCAATCCTCTTTTAGTTTGAAACCTTTTCCCTTGCTTATCACAACAGGCTCCACTAAAAGGTTTGTCACCATTATTCTTCTAAGTCCTCTTCCAGTACTGGTAGGCCCCAATTAAGTCCTCCTCATAATCTTCTTTTATCCAGACTCAACAATCCTAACAGGAAAGGTGTTCCAGCCATCTCTTAATCTATGTGGCCCTCCTCTGGGCTCATTTCAGAAGGTTCATGTCCTTCATGTACTCAGAACCCAGAGCTGGACACAGCACTCCAGGTATGGTCTCACCAGAGCAAAGTAGAGGGGCAGAATCACGTTTTCCAACCTGCTGGCCACACTTGATTAGCTTTCTGGGGTGTGAGCATGTATTGCCAGCCCATGTCTAGTCTCTCACCCACCAACACTTCCAAGTCCTTGGCAGGGCTGTTTTTTATCCATTCAGTTCCCAGCCTATGGATACTGATAGTTTCACCAACCTGTGAGAGTACACACATCTTATGAGGACTGGAAACAACATTATAAGAAGTGGCTCTCTGAGGACAATGTTGATGTGGAACAACCAGAAGCCTTGAAGGACTTTAATATTCTTATTATGGAAGGTTAACATAAGGATATTGCGGTTATTGTATGGTTTTCACTTTATTGTTACCCGCTCCACATTTTTTTCCCTCACAATTATTCCCTCCATTTATACTCCATATTGTCTTCTTTGCCTCACAGCGGTTTTCCCACCTTTGCTGAGAACACTATCTCCCATTTGTTAGTTTTCCCACCTTTGTCGACTGTTGTCCCATTGGCTATCCAGTTACCCTGATTACACACTCCATCCCTGCTTTCACCCAATCCCGTCTAAGTTCTGGAACCTTCCCTCAGAACCCTATATAAAGCCCAGTGGCTCCTCAATAAATGCCTTTTGTGGCTTCATTTCACCACTCCGTGCAGAGTGTGCCTGAGATTGCGTCAGTCAACAGCTCATCACCAACTCACACTCAGAACCCCGCATTTGGCCTTGTGAAATTCGTGAGGTTCCCATGGATCCACTTCTTGAGCTTCTCCAGCTCACTCTGGATGGCTTCCTGTCCTTCAGGTGTCAACCGCACCACTCAGATGTGTGTTGTCAACAAAATTCCTGAGGGTACACTCAATCCCACTTTCTATGTCATTAATAAAGAAATTAAATAACACTGGTCACAATACAGACTCCTGAGGGACAGCACTTGTCAGTGATGCACACCAGGAGACTAAGTCATGTGTACAAGTACATGAACAGAGGGTGTCAAGAGGATGGAGCTAGGCTCTTCTTGGTAGTGCTGAGCAATGGAACAAGAGGAAATGGGCATAAATAGATTCACAGGAACATGAGGAAGAACTTATTTACTGTGTGGTTGACTGCACACTGGAACAGGTTGCCCAGATTGCTGGTGGAATCTCTCTCACCAGAGATATTCAATAACTGGCTGGATGAAATCCTGTGCAATGTGCTCTTACCCTGGTTCATCAGGGAGGTTGGAACAGAAGTCCCCTTGTGGTCCCTTCGAACCTTACCTATTATGTGATTTTGAGATTCTATCCAATCAATTTCTCATCCAACTGTAGAATAATTTAGGGGGAAAGAAACCTCTAGATGTCATTTAGTCCTACTTGATTTGTACCCCCTCAAGCAGGAACAACTTAAAGCAATTTTCTTATGACTTTTCTCTGTTAAATTTCAGTTGTCTCCAGGGATGGAAATTCATGGAACAGATCCTGAAGACTAAACTAAAAGTCGCAAGTTGTGTAGCAAACTGATTTTTTTTCTTTTTTTTTTCAGCATTTTTCTCTTCTTGTTAACCTCGATGCTAATGGCTGTAAAGCTAGAAAATTATGTAACATAACTCAGTGATTCACTTTTACCATAACCTAATGGTTTTTGTATGGGAACACACGAAAGACTCACTTGCATTGTCATGTGTATATATTTATATGTTGGAATCTACTTGCAGCAACTTTTAGAACAAATCCAAGAAAACCTGAAGTTCAAGAAACAGACAAAAGAGCAAAAAAACCCCAAAAGATGGAGCTTTTATTAAGTTTCCCCTCCTCCAACTAATAGCCTTATAGTTTTCAGATACTGTCTGTTACAGCTGACAAAATACAAAAAAAATGGGAAGGAAAGGCTTGGGAAGTCAAGGCAAGACAAGGCTAGGCAAGGCAAGGGAAGGCAAGGGAAGGCCACACAGCAGTGGCAAAAATACTTCAATTAAAAAGAAAATGCTACTGTATAAGGCAACTATTCCTCCACTAAATTAATAATTCATTTCCTTCTTTATGTCCTATTTAATCATATTATAAAAATATTTTTCAGTTAGATGTTAGGATTCATGCATTTTCAGGCTAGCAAACCAAGGATGGATTTGCAGATGCCAGCTTCTGAGATAAGAATGGAAACTATTTGGACACCTCGGGCCCACACAGGAGCTGGAAATAAAGTCTGCAGAAACTCCGCAAAGTAACATTGAAAGAGCTCTTTTATAAAGTTAAAGTGAATTGCATAAAGACTGTTTAGATCCAGCAATTTTTTGAGTTATATATTACTTAATAATTAGCCATAACTGTATAATATTATGTAGTTTGCATGGTGTGTGTAAGTTTTAGAATTGTGTGTAACTGTGTGAAAAATTAGTTCTGCATATAGCCCCTCCTGTAGCTTGTATATTCCTGTGGAGGAATGGTTAAAAAGTGTTAAAGTAAACATAGTTCAACTTTCTTCCTTTCTTTCAATGATTTCCTAGTAACTGTAACCTATGACAAAGAGGGCCACAAAATGAACTACCAGAAAACCCCATAAAACTAGATGCAGTCAAGTAATATATTCAACAATAGAGGTAGAAGTCTCTGAAATCCTTATTAAAGGCACACAGTAACTGTGTCTGTGGAGATCAGGCCTCGCGATAGTTAGATATCTTTCTTTCTTATTCATTACGTTAGCTTTTTCTTTTCTTTCAATTCTGCAGTGAGCATACTGTATGCACACACACAGGCACATGCACAACCCGCCTACCCCCCTTCTCTGTCTCTCTGCTTTTAGCAATAATTTGCACATAATGGAACAGCCAGAGGGGGGTTTGATCAATGACCTCTGTCTCACAGATGCTGTTCCAAGGGAAACACATCTGCCAACATAAAGTATTGGAGCAATCATAGCTCACTGAGCGCTGTAATAAGCAACTGTTACACTGGAGCCATCAGTCATGTTCAGTTACAGACCTGAAAGGATATGGCACCTCAGGGAGCAATGTCCTTCCATAAATTTGGGCAGCAATGAAGAATGATTTGCAATCAAGTAATAAAAAGCCTAAAAAAGGTCCACCACGCATACTAACATCCAATACAGCTGACAAAGAATATAAAAAACCTTGGCATTGTTTGCTCATTATGTAAACTACACAGCTGTCCAAGCAATTAAGATATGATTTTGGGAATTCTCTCGTAAAAATTTGCTAACAGCGCTTCCACTTGTGAAAGTGACATTCTTCTTTATCAGTAAAGTGCATTTCATTAAGGTAATGCAATTTCATCTAGCTTAATAGTAGGAATTGCTTAACCTTATGGCAAGAGTAGGTAAACAACATAAAATTAATGACACTCCGTGCATTATGGGAATAGATTTGCATCAGTGACAGCATTGATCAAGTAATAGAGAAACTAGAGAAACATGCACTTACAATTGTTAGTACTCTAGGGATTCCTGTTCACTATCTGCAAAGTCATATTTCTCGTTGCAAAATTGCTAGAAAAGATAAAATTCACAGTAAGCTTTGCAATTCTTCAATACTAATACTAACGGAATAAGTACAATAAAAAAGGCCTTGATCTGAAGGGATCCATCTTCATAGGCTGGCTAAAAATGTAAATGAAACGGAAGAGATGTGCAAGGGTCTTTTAGAAGTGATGATTGACTATAAACGTGCAATAGTGCCATGATTCAAGAAGGTCTTTTCTTCCATTCATTCAGATGAGAAAATTTATAAGTGCTACAGACACCGTGTCATGTTCTGATATTTTTATGGATCCAGCTACAGGAATGTTTATTCTTCTTTATGTGCTTTATTATTTCTGCTTCTGCTTCTACCATTAATGGTATGGCTGTGTGTTGTTGCACAGTATTATGGGCAGGACAATTCTCTAGTACAGAGGATTTTTCATATGCCAAAGTCAACAAAAATCCTGAGAGTACCTAGAATCAGATCTGCTCCCAAGACAATATTCAGTCTTTTGTAGTTTTTCTCCAGTGATGAGACTTTACATACACAAACAACACTGTATAGGCACACCAGCAAAGCTTGGTTTAGGTAGTCTTATCCCCTTCTTATCAAGACCTGCTTTACTCAGGCCCCTTTTCATGCACAGGATTAAGAAACCTCTGACTTCTCAAAGAGACTTGGTGACTTCCTGAAGAGTCTCCCTTAGGCAATCACAAACATGTCAACCCATAGCAGTACCGCCTGGTAAAAGCATCTGAATCTTGATTGCTAGTATTTACATTCTACACTAAAGACCTGTTTTCAGCTCCTCTTTGTTCCAAAGAAACTACTTAATAAAACTTGTCTGAAAATGCTCTGATTTTATTAGTGTATGTGCAAGAAACCCATAATAGAGATGATGGAAAGTAGAGAGATGAGCAATGCTTTATCAGAGATTGGCAAGTCACCTCCAAGAAATGCTTCTTCTTCTGGGGCTTTTATTTTGGTTCAGTTTACCCTTTTGCAGCCTGTTTGTATTTTAGAGCTTTTAATTTAAAAGACAAAAGTTAACTCCATCTCTGTCTTCCAGAAGAACATAAATGGAATTATTACCTGTAAATCCCCTTCATTTACTTAACTTCATGACTGAAGAAATTCCTTGGGCTGCAGAGATTCCTACTAAAGCAACATACACATAGTAGACAACATGAAAAAAAGTCTTGGTCTCGTCTCCTTAAGAAATAGCAGTGCAAGGTGTTATTTAAAAGAAAGGTGGGTAGCAACACTTTCAGATAATATTGGGCCAGACTCCTTGTTCAAAGTGTCCTTTTCATATTGAAGTCATTGTGCAACAAGAATGAGATTCAAAGTTATGAAACAAGAGCCATGAAACTGAAGAAAGGGTACTTTTCTAGGAATTGGCTAGATACTTGATTATACACACCTAGAGTGGAAAATCAAAGAACAAATTCCTTTTACTTAGGGTGCACTAGTATGTCATTCCAGATGGCAGGCCAAGCACATTGCTGGATTAATGAGAACACAATACAATGAACAGTATAAATCTCAAACCTAGAAAGCCTAAATCAGTTTAATTCCTCAACCCATCAACAGGACAATTTCTAGGTACCGAACAGGCCGGTCTCCGCATGGATGATGTCTAAACAAACTAAGAAGGGGATTAGGAGGACACATTATGCAAGTCCCTAAAGGCAGTTGTTCTTAACGAGTTTACTGCTTTACACAATAGGACTCCAGCATACTGTAAGTAGTAAACAGCATTAACTTATGACAGGAGAACTGGTCCCAAGAAATGCCCAACAACTCCTGCAGAGTTTTAGAAGTCTGAGACACAGACTTAAAAGATCAGCCCTTCTACAAATATTCAAGGAGGGTTTTTTTTCCCATTTTTTGCTAGTCAGCCTATAGCTAGCCTAAGAGAACTAGGCAAAGATCCCATTGTCTTTATTTGCTATTATCCATCATGAAGTGCTCTTTGGAGCAGAAAATCACACTTCAGAATACATCTAGACAAGAGATTACTCCTTCTTTCACAAATTAGTCACCCATTTTTAGTGGAATGAAATAAGCCTGATACTGGGCATTACAGGTAGTGCTCAACAGCTCCCCAAAAACTATTAGTGTCTGGGGGTAAGTCCTACAGATAGTACTTATTTTCAGATATGAAACTATTACATTGTTTCCAAGTTTTTCCAGTTATATCTCCCAGAGATTACAAAAAGTACAAAAAAAAAAAATTAAAACAAAATCAGCCGCAAAACCCCCACAAAACCCCCATGGATTTAAACAGATATATATTCCCATGTGCCTAGACAGCAGAAAATAGATGAAATTCTTCTGGAAAGGATTGCTGCATGAGAGGGCCATATTGTCTTAGTTCCTGTAACACTTGGACTTCTTAGATCCCATTCTTCTATGATTTGGACATAAAAATCTATACTATCCATATGTCATTCTCCAGTTCCCAGAGGATTGCTTATTGCTCTTTACACAGCAAAGCACTTTTTCTTAAAAGATGACTGACCTCAGACATGAATGGAAACCTACTACTCATTGAACTAACATCGTAGATCTGAGGGAAGGGGAGATAGGTCTGAATGTTTTACTTTCTCCTCATTTTTAAAAGATTTACTTGAATTACATAATTGTGCCAATCATATCATGTTTTTTAATCTATACTTCTTCTGTGACCCCAACACAGAGTTCTGATTTCTGCAAATAGTTGGAACTTATTACTTCCCCTCCTTATTTCCCTCTCAAACACCATTTAGTAAAAGTCACTACTGTTGTCATTTTCTAAGTGAGAACACATGGCCCCCTTGGCACCAGTGGGACTTTTTGCAGCCCAGAGGACTTTATAGCTCATAAAATGCAAATGATAAAGTGTTCTGAATCTTAGTTAACACAGTGGCTAAAATCAAGGTGCCTCTTCGAAGTTTAACAAAATATAAATATCTTATGAGGGAATTTAATTCATGACTAGAGGACCAACATATAAGCTTCTTGGACCTTCAACTACTCATGATAAATTGTACCTTTTGAAAATGAGGCTGTGATTTTTTAAAAGCTCATGCCAAAAATCTCATTTTATGTCATAATTAAAATGTTCAGTTTAATTGAAAGCCACCTATGTTACATGTAAATTCTCCTGATTACACTCACAGTTATCTCAGTGAAAAATCAGCCTCAATACTATCTTCAGATTCAAGAAAGCAAGTATTGAGCTCCCATGTTTTGCACTAAAACTATGAAGATGTTGCCTCACCTAATACAACATACCTATCATGAAATGGAAATCAAATAAAGATATTCCTTTTATTCCTCTTTCCCTTCCCTCCAGCTCTCATCATACAAATTAAACATATTCTGGATGTTTACAGTAGAAAAACACATGAAAAACATACAATTCAAATGTGTTTTTATCACCACAGAAAATTGTCTCAACTGTATTTTCATTATGGACAAGATTACGGAGAGCTTCCATGAAATGGAATTCTCTCACATTTATTGAATGCTGAATATCTGTTTTGCATGAGAGAGCAACAAAGCGAGGTTTTCTTATTTTGATAGAATAGATCCTAAACCCACTGTAGATTTATATAATGGATCCTAAACCCACTGTAGATTTATCCATTCTGCTTTGTCCAGGAGAACCTATGAACATCCTAATGTTAAGTCCTAAAGTTACAGTACCTTCTTTGTCATGAATTTCATTTAAATATAAGACCAATAAGGACTATACTTAATGGTCCTCTGAGGATATGCCATCTATAATTCTGATACTTTGATTTAATTCAAAAGAGGAAATAGTTTCCATTCAATCAACCTCCCCACTACTACTACCACATCTCTGGTCTGTTTTAAAATACTTCATAAGTTATAAAAAGTGTTTATACCAGACATCTTTCAACTAGTAAGGCTACTGTTTGTTCCAGGGGATTTCCTAACTTTAAATTCATTGACAGCCAATACCTATCCTTCTGTAAGCATACTTTACCTATTTAATTATTAATGAGCTGCAATTAAGTTTTCTCTCCTTTTCCCTAAAAGATACTTACTGGCTACATAATTTGGTCCAGATTCTTACAAATTTGATTGTTTCATTGAAAAACCCCAACAACAATCAATGTTTTCACATTACTTTTTGGCTTTCAAATAACAAGGTTGCGTAAAATAACCCCTACAATTAATACATCAGAGAGCTCTGCCAGGGTTTTACAGCAACACAGGATTTTTCAGCTGTAAAAAAAACATATTGAATCTTTAGAGCACAGCCTATTCTTCACTGCTTCAGTTGTCTTCTTTTGTTTACAAGTCCCTGCCATCTTTCTCTGTGAATAGAATGCTAAGCTGTCTCTAGAGAGACATTATATTGCTCACAGAATGCCTCAGCAGATGGTGTTTCCTGTTGTAACAGAAGGCTGTGATTACACCTGAACTCTACAAGAGCTCTAACTTACACAGAAAAAAAAAGATAAATGGAAGTTTTACAGCTCTATCCTTTTTTCTTCTCTTTTCTCCCACCTTCAGAAAAAACAATCTAGATTTGGAAACTGTCAACATTTTAGCAGAATAGTTTGTCCCAACCTCCATTTCAGACCTCTATTTGGTCACTCCCTAGCTTTTTATAGTACTGCTTATTATAGTTATAAAATAGAAGAAACCTCCACAAGGAGGAGTCTGTAAACACAAAATGAAGTGCCATGAGCACCATCTGGATTCAAAATTTCAATATTCTATAACAGTTTACTACTGGATATGAAATGGCCTTTTTACAGAAGACCTATCAATTCTTTCCAAGAATGCATCCATCCCTCCTATTCCCCTGTTCTTTTCATTTCCATAAAATGTAAAGCTAATTTTAGGACCATATAGCTTCAAATCAAGAACTATAGAGTATCATAGGAAGCTAAATATGCATGTATTCTCCTAATAATTAGCAGATAAATAATTGCCATTGAAAGGCAGCCATCTAAAATAAAGAATTCCTGTAAATTATCTTCCATTTGGGTCTTTATCTCCCAAATACTGTTCTGCATGATTTTCACAGACAGCCTGCATAGGTCATATGGACAAGGCAGGACAAAGAGTTCAATATCACTCTACACCTATCAGTCATGCAAATTGAAGTCTTTTATCTGGCAGAGAAACCTCATTGTCTGTTGGATGGCTGCATTGGGCTCTGCCTACATCCACCACTGCTATTTTTAGCTTTTATTCTCTGTGAGTTTCAGACCTTGTGTAGATTCAAATAAAAACCAATGCTCAATTTGTTTGTAGAATTCCAGGTGGCCAGAGACCTCTTGGGACCTTTCAAAACAGACACAGATGAGAATGGGTCTGGATCCTTCTCTAAAAGGAGTATATGGATCTGTCCACATCTTAGTGCCTGTTCATCAAGCTGGAAAGGCTGCATTTGTCTGTTTCTTGCATGCAAATGACTATATTTCCAATGTATGTGGTTCCCCATAAGAGGATCCACCTCACCCCAGACTGAACTGAAGAGAAAGTCAAACTTGTATATGGGTTTAGTCACTTTTATCAATCTCTCACCTTTCATATAGACAATTCATCAGTTTCATTCTAAACCATAATAAATTAAGCCATTGCTCTTTTCAGTGAAATTTAAAAAGTCTCATTTTACAAACCCATTTATAAAAGTTACTAGTTTTTTAAAAAAATCCCTTCAAAACCTTGCAGGTTTCAACACTTACAACCTTTTTGTATGGACATGTTTTCAAACCCAAAAAAGTTATGACAAATCTGAATAATACCAGGCAATGATCAAGCTGATTTCCTTAAATGAGAAAAAACCCCTTACATAGTAAGGCGATTGTTAGTAAAAATACTCTTTTCTTGCCTTTCCTTGCATTCTTAGTATACATCTAGTGTATACATCTAGTGTAATATAGAGGAATATGAAGGTGGACAAGTAATTGTATTGCTGCAATGGTTCACACCAGTTTACCAAGCTCTAACCAGGCCCACACAGATGGTACCTGTCTTGGCTCTCCTGCTTCCACAGTGTGCCTTTCTCCTGGTCTTTGCATACACATTTCCTTATCCTCTTCTCTGTAGATGCAATCTCTTCCCACCAGCACAGCCTGATAGAGGAGGGTTCTCGGGCCCTTCTGTTCAGCATCACATTTCTTACTAACTCAGCTTTCTGGCTGGTGTATATCTTCCAATGACTTACACATAAAAAGAATTGATTTGCACTGACTGATAATTTATGAATTAGGATAGTACCCACTTATTATATGAGTCTGCCAGGCATTCTAACAAGAGGCATTAAAAGAAGGTTTGGGTGAATATCTAGAACTCAGTTCAAATAATATTTTATTTTAAAAACAGTGTTAATTATGATTGCAATTGGCCAGATTAACTTCTCTTAGGTGTCAATGTTGATATAGATCTGCCAAGCAATATGGGTACTTAAGTGTGATGTGCAAGCATAAGAACTGGACAGTCCTAGCAATTTCATTAGAACGCAAAAATGAGAAAGTAACTTGCAATGATTAGGCCAAGTGTCCCCATGGGCTGTAAAGCACTTTTAAGCACATGAGAACAGATGGCAACATTTGCACCCACAAGAGCAATACCAGGGTCAAAACCTGGTGGTCATCTCGCATTCTTTCATTTCCTTTTCCTGTACTTCAGTAAGAACAACAAACTTTGTCACCTCTAATCTATGGCATTTTAAAAATCTCCTCATCTATCATCCTCCCATTCTGATGGAATAAACAAACAAAAACACCTCACTTCAGTTTCTTCTGTCATCTTTCAGATAATATATTGTTCTGTCATCATTAAGATGTTACACAATTCTGTAAATGTCTTGCCCCATGCATGTTACATGCTTCTAGTCTTCCTTTACTCCTCCTCATTATTGATGTATACTCATCTGCTCATGTATAATTTCACCTTTTCCATATTTTATGATTTCCTATTGTTACTCATCTCTTGGTGCCAGTTAAGTAATTTCATTTCTCACATATGGCTACGTTTTCCCCTCTTAAGACTCTCCTTAGAATAAAAGCTCTGTCCCTAAGCTGTCTATTCAGATAAACTTCTCTGTTTGATTTTCTATTTAAAAACAAACAAACAAAAACCAAACAATGGCAATAACAAAAATTAAAAACTGCTTAGTCACTGTCACCTATATCTTTACCCCCCTTATTGGCTGATGAAAATAGATGCCTCAGTGACTGCAGAAAACAGAACTATTGTCTTTTTTAAATGGTCGAGGTAAATCCTCAAACTCAAGCATATTTAAAAAAGCTGTGTTCTCCACCATCACTCCCAGTACAGGATTAGTGCAGTTAAAGTTGTTGCAAAGAGGCCAGGACAGCTTTAGCAAGCCAAAAATCTACTACTATTTTTTCACCCTGATGGCAATGCACAGTCATAGTTTGTTTGCCTCCAATATTATAGAAATGCATTTCCTTCTTCCCCTTAAGATTAGCTCAGAAACATCCTCTAGTATTTAATCTTTCTATTACTTAATTTCACACATTTTTCTTAGTATGATTCCTGTGGCTCTCCCTGGCTTCTGGACATAAATTTGATCCCTGACCCCTGCCCTAAGAACACCACCAGTTCCACTATCACCATTAGCTTTTTTCTGAATTGACTTTTTTTTCTTTTTACAACTGAGCTCTGTGTTTCTCAGAAAATCAGCTAAATTTTCCATATTCATAGAAACACCTTAGTATGTTTGCCAAAGTTACAAAGTAGTATTCTTTGGCATATCTAAAGGGCAATAATTCCCTGCACATTTTTGTGAAGTGCTTCACAAACAATGAGTTACCCCAGTTATTGCCAAAACATTTCAAACTTAACCATATTCAGTCTTTCATGTCTTTTGATTTGGAATGAGCATTGGGTGGACAAGAGTGTAAGGACACCAGACTAAGCAGCTGCTAAAGCAGCAGACCTTAGTGGTGATAAATGGAAGGAGCAATGGGTTCAAACAGTAAATCTCACTTGTTAGACTCATGCAAATAAGGACCATTAATTCCTTCCACAGATATTTCAAAGCACTTTTTAGAGGTAAGTATAAGTATTTTTCACAAACTTTGCATTCCACCATTACTAGAAATAACATATTTCACTGAATCTTCAAAAATCAGCACTTTAGCTTCTGTTCATCCTGTTTGTCATCAGAGGAGTAACTATGTGATACCCATTAAAGAAACAGTCAGTGATCTTCAAGACCCTAAGTCCTCATCCTCACACTTAGCATTTCATGTATGTTCACACTGTAGATGCACTTCTCAGGTTGGGTAGTGAAGGGAGAAAAGGCAGAAGGTGTGCATTTTCAAAGGACTTACACCTGCAAACATTACTGAGAAAATTGTTAAATGGAATTTAAATAAAATTGATAAAAAGTGAATGGCAGAGTACAAAACTGAATATGAAGCTTACTAAAATCATTAGATAAATTTCCTTAGTTCCAAAGCTCTTTCCAATGTAAAGGGGTTTTTACCTTTGACTTTACTGGAACACTGACCACAATCATCAGGAAAGACATGAGAGAAACTTTAATATCAGACACATCAAGGGAGTTGTGTTTCTCTTCACTGAAAATATCACTAGGTTTCCAGAGTCAAAGTTGAGTGTTGCATGTTGTCACGTGAAAGGGAGGGAGACAGAAATACAAAGATTTCTAGTCTTAACTTTATTAATTAAACGTTATTAGCTGTAAGCACTTCCAGACAATCAGACCCTTATGTGCCCAACACTGCCTGTCCTTTAACTGACAGCACACAGGATGGAAGGGGTTCTGATTTCTGATGAAGTCACACTTCAGCCAGGGAGGAATATTAGCTATAAGCGCCTCCAGAAAAATTAGGGCCTTATGAACCCAGCACT
>JAOXXN010000459.1:552098-562102 GCA_026770055.1 Myrmophylax atrothorax | reverse complement strand
GGGGGGGGGAGGGGGCACAAGTCTGGAAATTTTCTGGTTAGCTTAACCCAGTTTTATAAGTATTGTTGTTTAGCGTTCTCCTTGGTAAAGAATTCTTTTTTTCCACTGACATCCAAACCTGTTGCACCTCTGTCCCTCCCTCCCTCTCTTCCTCTCTCCCTCTTCTGCTTCTATATTGAATTGAAGGAAGAACACTTCTGTCCGAGGTCCCTGCTCCTCCAAATTGTCTCAAACTGAGACACCTTGATACACAAGTTGATACTTGTCAGAGATCATATTTGGTCAAAGTCTGATTGCTGTGTCTGGGCCACATCCAGAGGGCACTGCACAGATGGGGCCACCCAGGCCTGTGTCCAAGGAAATTGGGCAGCTGCGGCTGTGGCAGAGATGAACAGAAGAAACTGTGGATTATTAGTCCCTGCAATAGATGGGAAAATTCTGGTTTGCCTCTCGTGGCAGGGAAGTTAGGGTTACTTGGGAGTGACAATGCCTCCAGTATGCTGCTGTTTTGCAGCATTACTTAGCACTACCAGCCCCAGGGCCTGGCAGACAGTAGGAAGGGGTCAAGCTACCAGAAAGCTGTCCCTGCCAGGAGTAAACACTTGTCTCTGTACCCTTTACTGTGCTCCCAATCTCTCTGCTGCTTACACAGGGTGCAGAAGTATTGAGATATAAGTATTTGAGCAGTTTAAAACCTAACAAATACAATAAAACTGATTCATGGTGATCACTGTGCATTACTGAGTCTGGAAACATCTGCCTTCTAGTCTCTATTAGGTTGCTGTCTGCGAAGAGAAGTTCTTTAGCCAAATGGACATTTTCATGCTGAAATGATGGAATTCTATCTGATTCATGTTCAACTTGAACCATTATCCCAAAGAACATTATGCTATTTCTTTCTTCCTACTGACTTTTGTTATTGATTGCCTTTGATGACTCAGTTAACAAATATGCTTTAATCTTGGGTGTTCTTTCAAGCCAGATCTGGTGGACCTAGGCTGACTCTGAAAATAAGCTCGAGGAAGGAATTTACTGCCTTTTAAGTATGCTACTGGCAAGCTTTATTATTTCTGTTTAGCATCAACTTAAACTGTTTCCAGAAGCTGCTGCTAAACTTGAAAGGCTTCAGAAGCAACTACATATGCTACTCTAGTTTGGATAGAAAGGTAAATCATTGCTTCTCTTTTTTTTATCCCCAAGAGTTTTTTGTGGGTTGTTTGTTTGTTTGTTTGTTTTGTGCAGCAGACTGCCTTCAAGTTATCTCTTTAAGACTGTATTTAGCAGCTATGATGTTGCCACTTCCCTTAGGCTCCAATATCTTTGATCAGAGATTCATCCTAAGAAACAGAGGCTGGAGGCCAAGTCCCATGGATGCACAGTAACATATGTTCTTGGTCCCTTTTTCTGAAGGAGTTTTGTGTAGCTAACTAGTCTTTTCTCTCTTCCCTTTTTCAGGAAGAAATACCCATTTTTTCCAAACACACAGAGTCCTGATACTTGATGCTGCTCTGCCTTCTTCACTGACTGCACTCTGATTGTCTCCACAAGAAGAGTAGAAAAAGGGTAGTATAAGAGGCAGCATTTCAGGAGTCCCTCTAACAGAGTGCCAGCTACAACAAGTGAAGTGCTATGGGTTCAGAGCGATGGGGCCAATAGCTGGGAACACAAAACACAGTCTGTAAATAGGGGAGGGCACGCCCCAAGCACGCTCTTCTCATTTGACACTTGGTGCCTGCTCAGAGCAAAGGAAGCTGCCTGCTTTTATTCTGCCGGGGTCTACTAAGCAATGTGTGTTCTTGCCTGTGTCATGCCCATATTCATGACAAATTGAACACAAACTCTCATGTACTAACTGTCTAAGCATATAATTTCGGATATTAGATGGGCTGCTGAGAAACCACAGTTTATCTTGTAACTGATATTTCTCAAAAAAACCTGACTGGAACACACATAAGGTCTGAATACAGAGTCACATATGGCACTTTTTCTAATTGCTGAAGGGTAGCAATTTCAATGCCTGGCAAAGAGGCTTCTGCTGCTGACATTAGAAAGCAGTAATATGTCTATACTGTAACCACTTAATTATACACATAGGCATAATCACATAATGTGTCACTACTCTGCAAAAAGAATTCCTGCCTGTGAAACTTGTGCAGAGACACCCACAGAAATATGAACAGTACTGCATTCTCCCAAATGTAATTTTCAGAAGTGACTGAAAAACCACAACTTCCTTCCTGTGGGGGCTACCTTGTATTTCAAAACTGCTTTTATTCTGAGATGAGCAGTAGAAAAAGAATTTTTATAGAACAGAATATTACCTAGGAAATACCAATTAGTGTTAAAGGATATTTTAATTTTGATCAGTGTGAAACATTGTCTCCTTCACCACCGTTCAATGAGCTAGTGTATGTGTTTCCTAATGGAAAAAAGACTGACTTGGCACAATTCATTTCTGTCATTTGAAATTTAACTTGATTTTGTAGTGGAGTGAGATGGTAACAGCTTGCTTTTCTACCTCCATTTGTACTCAGATATTCCATAAATAAAGAAAACCGCCTTCTTATTTTTATAAAAATCAATCCAATAAATCATACATGGTAAGCTGTTTGAATGCCATTACGATATTATTTTTTAAGGTACCTATCCTGCTTTTCAGTGTCACCTAGAAGAAAAGCAGGCTGTGGTAGGGAGTATTGTGAGGAAGAATTCTTTTCAGGATCTGTACACAAAATTGCATCCTCTTTGATCTTTTTGAAGGGTCAGGTTAGGATCTGAGTGATGCCAGACAAAGAATGTGGACAATTAAACAATACTTCATACAAGTAACAACTTTAAAAAATAGTAAAACCAGTGTGGCACCTGATTGTTTATTTATATATTTATTTATTTCTCTTGTGCACAGCTTTTACAGCTGCTAATGCTAGACATCTATGGCTGTAAGGCCCACCAAGCTGAACTGAGGAAAACTGATAGATACCTCATTATGATTATCAAAGTAGTATTCGATTAAAGGGAAAGAACCAATGAGAAAGGAGATTAACTAAGTCCTCTGTTGGGATCACCCCATTTATTCATTCCTCTAGCACAAGTTACTCCCCATTAGTGGGCTCTACTTGAAAACAGTGGTCAAGGGGTCACATTGATCAGAATAATCCAAATTAACTATGCCATAATATATGTATTCATGAAAAGATATGCATAAATAGAAGGAAAATAATTAGTAATTCCAAGTATCATGGTGATGATGAGACACCTGCAGGATAATCATCCAAATCAAATATTTGTCTCAGTTTCTTCAGATGAACTGTCTCTTCCTGCAGCCGATGAATGTCAGTGTCAGAGCATGTGCTGAAAGGCAAGGGTGCCAGGTTGACAAAGGGAGGAATCCTGTTCCCACATGCAACAGCAAAAGGCCCTCTTTCCCTTCTTCCATATGCAGCAGCCTAAATGCTGAAGGGAATCAACAGTATTACACTGCTTGAAAAAGGAGAACCTGATTTACTCGAGGCTTGACCACAAAACTTCTACATTCAGCCATTTATGCACCTAATAAATTGGTAGAAAATGTTTTGCTTCATCTATACAGTATTTTGTGTAAAGGAGATTGGCTTCCTGAGGTTCTCAGGGCATATAAGTATGTGACATTTCTTCTCAGATAGAAAGCTTTTTCAGCTCTGAAGCCCTGCTTAGTATTTTTAAAAGTTTATTCAAGGAAATACTAGCTTATAGGCAGGCCAAATATAGCACAATGTGTTTATTTTCCTCAGATATCTGCAAAAATAATTAAGATTTTTTTTCCATTCACTGGAAGGGCATATGCATTGACTGGGAGTTTCCACTATGTCTAGAACAGATATTTTCCAAAAATTAGGGGAAATGCTAGATGGTCTTGAAATTAGACATTTGAAGAGTGTTTCCAAGTGTGGCCTCAGTGCTGCCCTCTGCACCAGAGTTGTGGAGTTATACACACTAAATGCAATTTATTCTTTTTCTACAAAAGAAGTAGAATTGGCTCCATTCTGTGTTGACAAGTGTTGACACACTGGAGGAAACATTTACATTCAACAGTGGATGCTCTCAAAATCCATTTGGGGTTCACAGAACACCTGCTGTCAGATGCTGCCAAGTTGTTGAATCGCTATCTAAATCTGTTTCCTTTCTGCTTCCACTTCTTTGGCCAATTTCTATGGTTGTGATGGCGACCCTTCACTTTCCTGGCAGTGTGTCTATCTGGGGTCACTGAACTTTCTGGGCTGGAAACAATGACCTGGAGTGTGTCTAGGTTTGAGAAATATTTATGTATCCCACAGTGTGTGCCTGTTTTTAACCTTCTTGACAAGAAACATATCCTGTATATCTAGTCCACATCATACATGTGGACTCTAACTTTCAAAATCTGTTAGATTTTTGAATAGTCACAAAGGACTCATGTGACTAAAAAAGTCAGTAGTAAGTAATTGCAGTTTTATCAATGAATATGTCTCACCTAGAATTTTCAAGTCCAACCTATTTCTGAAGATTTGAACCTTCATGCATGTGTCACTACCTCAGTGTATGCAGCAATAACAAAGAATTCTGGGGTTATGGCCTTTTCTGAGGTTGGAAACCAATTTGGATAAAATTTAAGCATCCTGGAATATAGACAAAGAGTACATTTGTCATCTTGTCACTCCACCTGTCTGTATTTATTACTTCTCTTATGATTTAGATGAGGACCATCAAGGAAAAACTTAAACATAAGAATCCTGTACTTTCTCCCTCCCTCCTGTATTTTGAATCCTGACTATCACATAAATATATGTATAGTTATGTATATTTTGGTGATATATAAGATTAAGGATCAAAGAGAGATGGATAATCCAAGTAAATTCCTGGCAACTACTGCTGTTTTGAATGATCCCTGTCTCCAAAACTTCTGAGATTTCAAGTTGTTCAAATTGTGGCCCACCCATTGTTTTAATAACTCAGGTTAACTCGCCTTCAGTTAGAGCAAACCTTATATGACCACGCTACAAAATTGTTTGTGACTTCCTAATTATAAAATGTGTGTTTAAACAGCATCAATCAGCCATGTTGTTCAATTTCATGTATCTCTTTCAAACAAGTGAAAATAAAAAGACTTGATAAAAGTAAGCCATGCTCATGCACATATTTAGCTTACTTAGCCCATTGATAACATATTTTTAACCCTAGGGAATGGGATAGGGATGGTTTGCCAAAGATGTTCAAATTCCTCTTAGGGGAAGCACCTCAGACATATAACCTGTGTATGACATGGATTATACGTGGCTTCTTCCTCCCTCCCCACACCTCCAAACTGATGAAGTGTAGTGGCATAAATTCCTTTTGCAGATTCTGTTTCTTCTTTCTTTGCTATAAAGCTGGCAGAAAAATAAAATCTGTATGTTAGGGGTCTTTTGCCCTTTGCTTATTATGAGTGTGAGATAGATCAGAAGACATTATGAATATGAGTTAGAGTTAATGTGACAACAGCCTGCAGCCATACTTCCTTGGGCTGTAATCTTGTTAAATCTTGCTAGCTAAGCAATCAGACTGTTCTGATATTTAAATGAAAGAACTCAGGTGTATTTAGAAGGAGTGACTGTGCTGAATTTGCTTGTTGATGTGGAGCTAATGGGTCACTGCTGATGGCATTATTTCTCAGTCTGTGGCTTCTAAATATACTATTAGAAGAATGCGCTAAACTGAATTGTGAACTTTAAATGGGAAATCTCATTCCATAAGAAGCACTTTAAATATTACATCCCAGCATAACTACATAACTTCAGCAGTAATTTCACTTGAATTGATTATTCAGTGGAACAGTTAATACTTTGTTCCCTTTTTTATGACATGGTAATGTTTTTAGAGGGAACTGTGCTTCAGTTCATGGGACCAGTGGTTTGAGATCTGAGAGCACATTTTTCAGTGAGTCTTAGTAAAATACTTCTCTCTCATCTTTTCTTCCCAGACAGAGATCAGGAGAATTCAAGTATGTTAATAAAGTAGATAATGAGAAAAAAAACCTCTACATGTAGACAGGAACTAAGAGAATTATGAAAATTAATTTTACATGAGATCTGCAAATGAAATCTCATTGCTTAATACTGATCAGTGTCTGCTTTGGAATTCTAATGTGTCACATCTCCAAGTCTGAAAGTGTTTCCATCATCTTGCTCACATTCTTTCCACAAGAGTCTGAAGTGCTGCTTTCTTAAAAGAAATCCAGAACAATTTCAGCTATCTGACTTTTGACTCAGTTCTTAAGCTTCATTGCTGTTTTTAGAGTCACTTAGACTGCAAATTATTGTACAATGTATTTTAGTAGTCAATTGTTTTGGTTTAAAATCTTGGCAAAATGCCAAGTATAAACAAAATGACAAAGCTCCCTCTTCTGCCCCCGCTGAGAAAAGGGAGGGAAAAAAACCCCGGAAAATTTAAAACAGGTTTACATATTTACACAGAAGAGGGAAAATTAAAAGGTAAAACTACAATATAACACATATATACAAAGGTAAAAAGAAACAATAACTACACACTGAGTCGTCCACCCAATAGTACAGATTCCACCACCCCAGCCACAAAACATCCTAAAAGACACCTCTCAGGAGATACCTGGCAAGAGAGGAGAAAAAAAACAACAGTAAGATATTTACTTTCCTGAATGAAAACATCTGTGAAAGGAGCAGTGAGCGGCAGTGCGGCCTGGTTCCCCAGAACAACACACACGTCCTTCCCATTCAAGTAACCATGAAGGAAAGAGAGAAAGGCACCTTCCTCACTCCCTTTTATACCTGTTTTGACGTCAGATGATATGAAACATCTCTTTGGTTGCTTAAGTCAGGTGACACTTGTCCCTTCTAATCTATGTAACACTATCTGGGCCTACTAAAACTGAGTAGGCCCAGAATTTAAGGCCTAATCTAGGCCTAGCTAAAACTAAGGCCCAAACTACCACATCAACTAAATGCTGATGTGGAAGAACTTTGCAGCAGGTGATGGTACACACTCAAGGTGATAGACTTAAACTACCTTTAAAGACGTGAAGAAAACCTAATCTAAAGATCCAGCAGTGCAGAATCTTTATCATTATATGCAAAACAACAGCAACAACAAATCTTTGTAATAATTGATTTTAATCCTTGAGTCTTCTGAGGCCAGGATGAATTATTTATTCATGTTCTACATATGGACATTTCTAACAGACCAATAGACATGACCTTTGATCCCTGTGTGCATACATTAGGTCAGAATGCTCTTCAAATTGAATTATCTTAATTTTTTTTTAACTTTTAAAATTCCTACCCTACCTGATATAATTCTAAAGCTTCCATCTTGCGTCGGATGACAGCTAGTCCATAAATCACAGGTCTCAACTCCCCTGACAAATACTTCTTTGGCTATGCAGTTTCATTTAAAAGAAATTGTACTTCAGATAAAGTAGTTGTTTTTTGTTAATTTTCTGGCTGCCAGATTTTATCTTCTAAAGACTACAGTTTAGGTAAGAATGGATTTAAAATGAGAGTTTGGAAACTAGGAGTAGATGAGCTTTTTACAGTTGCCCCAGGTCCTGGCATTTTCAGCTTTGTGAGAATCCATGGCAATGTAATTCAAAAGGCAAGTAACTGCCTTAATTTTATATCTCAGGTTCCATTTGAGGTCAGGCATTTGAGCAGTTTTTGCGCTGGGGTTCAGGTAGTCCATATCTTAGTAATTTATAGGAAAAAAAACCCAAACACATTGGGAATGTTCATACAACATTTCAGTTAGTGCCTTGTTTTTATCAGGTGATTCATACTGAATAATCACAAATCATATACTTATCTACTCTTTAAAAGTTTAAAATAATTGGGTTTTTTTTTCAATTGTGTCAGAAAGAGTGAAAAAGATAGTTTCTTTCAGGTAACAAACTTTTTCGATTCAGAAAGAAAACAATAAATAAATACAGATAAATTTGTAAGATGTAAAGCAAGATGCAATTTCAATGATTTAACATTATTACTTCAAAACTCCAACAGTGGATACAGTCTAAGTTAGTGCAGTAGAGAGAACTGAGTGTATTTTTGTGTTGAATTCAGCCACTAGCAAGAAAATTGTCTCTTTGCTAATTGTACGTACCAGACTGCTGCATAGTAGCTGGAGCATCCCAATGATCTGTTAATCCATTTGAGTGAACTTTCTGAAACTAGCTAGGAGCATTTCCCCCCATACTTCTCCCTGCATAATCTTCAAAATTTGAAAAGCCTGTAAAAGAGGGTCATTTTTTACTGGCAGTCCTTTGCTGACAACTCTATACCATAAATCTGGTATGTTCACCCTTCTCCCACCTCCAATGTCATATTGAATGTTTTTCCTGAGCATTCCTAGTTGGCAGCGTTCAGCCTGGTTTTTTAAGGGTCAGTGACAATGACATTCTTCTGGCAGTTTCTGGTAAAAATGATAACCAAAATATTCACATTTCTTTGAACAAAAGATATTTTCTTCTCTGGTACTATTCTTTAATGAATGGGTTCAAAACATTTGAAACCAAAATCTTCAGGAAAAGTACTTGAAACAAATGGGTGGCCTGTAGCTGTAGATCTGTAAAGGCTATCTGGGCATGCTGTTAAGCATTATGTAAAACAAATACTCTGTGAGTTCTTCGGAGAGTACTCAGTATGACAGGAAGGGAGGAACAAGGTATGGAGAGCCTGCAATGACACATTCTTCAAAAGTGTCTGTCATGAATCTCAGAATCCTGTCTGTGCAGAGCTATGTGAACCTGAGAACACTGATGTGGTGAACAGACTTAATTTATCCCTAAGCTTCTACTGCCTCTAATGCTTCTTGAGCGAAGTTCAAGAACTATGTGAGATATAGAAACCAAGAATCAATGGTCTCCAAGACTGGATAGGTACAGCTAGAGACATTTTGTGAAAACATGGGTTTAAATACCTGGGAATAAGATAACACTAAAGATGAAGACATTTAGCATTTTTCCTCTGCAGATTTGCACTGTTTCCTTAGGCTTGCTTACAAATACAGATTAATATACTGATCTCTCCCAAGGGTTTTATTTACAGCTGAGTAGGACTGTCTATACTGACCTCCATGACAACATGTCTTGGATTCCTAGTCTCATTTGGACTATTTCATGTTTCAAAACCTGTGGTATAGTTTACTATATTTGAGAACTACTGCAGTATAACCATCGAGGAATAGAATTATGGGGAGAAAGGGAAATCACGTTCTGAAAACCTGAGGAGCATTACAGTAATGTTTATATAGCACTAGAGAAATTAAACATTTCTTTTACTATAGTTCCTTTCTAACTTGTTCCGCTGAGTATCATATAAAGACTGTTTTTGTGTCATAAGAGTTTAAATGAATATGAATTACAAAATTTACTCTCTTGAAACTTTAAATTTTAATGATTGATTTAAAGGGTCAAAGGCATCAAGGAGACAGAAGCATAAAACACAAAGAATATAAAACATACAGAAACAAATCTATAGTCACCAACACCATTCTAATGTCATGTTTCCCTTACGGCCTCATAGAAGCAAGGTGCTGAGCCCTCCCAGTCTCTACAAAAGTGAACTTTCTCATGTTGTATGTCAATCCCAGGGATTCCCAAATGGACAAAATTATTAGAAGCAGACTTCACTCCTGCAACCTTCTTTTCACTGCTATCCTAATGATGCTGTAGTTCTCTGTATCACATTAGTGTCTGTGTGGGGTTTTTTTCTCTCAAGTTGCAAGGTCTTCCTTCTCTTCCAACTTCCATATTGATCTTTGTAAGGTTCTTGAGCCATTTTGCTCTTGTGTTCTGGGTCAAGTTTTTCCTGTTTTATGTATAACAGGTTTCACATATCAGCAACACAAAGTCTACTTTCAATTAAAGAAGTAGCACTTAGCCGTAAGCTGTAGTCTCATAAGAACCTAGCTTATCATTTAGAGTAGAAAAAAAAGACTTCTGGGAGTGGGGTGAAGGACTTAGAAAGTCTTCTGCTGCTTTTCCT
>JAOXXN010000459.1:529445-546010 GCA_026770055.1 Myrmophylax atrothorax | reverse complement strand
GTTTGTGGGTAAACATTTTGGTTCTTCCCCTCAAAACTAAGACACCCCATCCATGAAGTGTTCAATGGCAGGTTGGATAGGGCCTTGAGCAATCTGACCTAGTGAGTGGCATCCCTCCCCAAGGCAGAGTGTTGGACCTAAATGATCTTTAAATCCCCTTCTATCCCTGACCATTTTATGGTTCTATGATTCATTCTATTCTCTAATGATAAGGACAAATTTCTAAAAAAATTAGAGACAGAAATTTGTACTTATTCTTGTAAATTTATTTGTTTTGCTCAACTTATGTCTCAAAAGATAAGGTGAGGATAAGAAATAAACTTCTTAGACTGAATTTATTGGACTGCACTTAGAGACTGGGTACTCTTTTTGCAATGTTAAAAAGCAGCTTGTTATTCTTACCCAACTCTTCTAGAAATATAAACACAGTGTTGGTTTTAATAAGTTAGATGAATGCTCATGAAAGGGTCAGTTGGATCTTTCTTTTGCCAAAGGACATTTAGAGCATTCTTCATTTAAGAATATGTAAAGAGAGTTAGAATGGAAGAAGTACAATTACTTCAAAACATCAGTCCCCAGAAACTGTATCAGACTGGAGAGAATCCTTATTTTGAGCTGGAACAGCAAATGTTATTCATGAGAAATGCTGACTTCAGTTTAATAAAAAAATGCCCCCCCCCTGCCTCACCCCAAGGTTCTTGTAATTGCTTTTGGGGTACCTGACTTCAAAATGTAATCCCCTAGTTTTTTGCACAGATGTTGTACAACCATAGAAAGTATTAATTCCCCTCAGCAATTTTTGTGCCATGTTTCTTCCGTGTTTCTCCTGTGGTTGCCCAGGACTCCAAAAGCTTGGTAATTTTAAGCATCTGAGGGCAAATTTTACTGCACTCTGTCCCACATGAAAGGTCCTATCCAACAGACATTCTTATTACATTTTTTCTGGATTAGCCCCTAACTTAAAGGGAGCAACTTAAAGACAACTAGAGCTCTAATACAATGCGCAAGAAGAGTATTGTAGCAACATTTTTGTAGTTCATGTTCTCTAATACCTAGATCACAAAAGGGTATTTGAACACAGTTCCTGTGAGATGGTCCTGGCCATCATTCTCTAGGATGTTCTTATTGTTTTGTACTGTGTCAGCTTCTTTGAAGCACAAATAGTCACCAGAAGGAGAAAGAATGTGTTTTCATATCATTATGTGTAGGTTTTCTATGTAAGAGAAAGAAAAGATAGATTCCAATTTCTTCTCTAAAAAGCACTTAAAACCTAACTCGTAGTTCTTAAAACAGTGAAGTCCAAAGCCCTTTTCTTCTAATTTTTTGCCTATCTCATTCTTTCTGTGATTTCATATTCAAATTTACTTCTTTTGCTTTATACCTTGCATTAATTCCAAGTGATGAATGAAGTTAACGAGAAATTTTCATCCCAATGTGGTGCGGATTTAATACTTGCTTAACAGCTTGGAGAAAGCCTGTCTCATATTGAGAGCAAAGAGAATGCATAGGCTTTTCCAAAGGTAAGGGTTATAAAAATAAATTGCCAACAACTTTACCACTGTGTGTTTCTCAGGGGTTGAGCTGCCACTAGTACATTATGCATGTTGGTTTTTTAAAGACACTAATTATTTTATATTATGTTTATTAAGCCCTCTAAATCATTACTATTCACTACCCACCCAGATTCCTCAAGTGCAAGCAAAAGAAGTAAAGGTCATCCATGGCTTTGACATGCTTTTGATGAATATGGTCTGTGTAACATTTACCACAACTCAGAACAGAAGCCATTATTTCAGCAAAGCCTGTTATTGTTCATTAGTACAGAGAGTGTGCAATAAATACAATAAAGATTGCTCAGTTAACTGTATCTTCGTCATCTGAAGCAGCTCCATGAATAACTACAGGGATTTGTCTGTGAATGACTTATTTGCTTGCTGCCTAATAAGTAACATGTAATTAGGTTAATATATTGTTTCCTAGTTATGCTAGCAATGTAGTGAAGGAAAACAAAAGGGTGATTTCAGATATAAAAGAATAGTAGACAATTTTAACACTATCCCTTAAAATGCTCGGACTCATTATGTATGGTTTAAACTGCTGGGAGGTCTGTATGTAAAGGAAAAGCAGGAAATAGGTTTAATGAGTTTTTTATTACTTAGGTCATGAATTATTACATAGGTAGTATAAAACTGTAGCAACTCTTCTGCATGTAAAATTTTCTTCTGTTTGAATAAGGCACCCGTGGTGACCTTACATGGTGTATGAAAATATACCATGTAAGTTCAGAAGACATTTTACTCAATCTATCAACATTTTTTCAGGAACTCATGTATTTCAGGATCAACAGTGAATGGCAGTCCATTCTCATCAGCTGGCTTCGCTGGAAATAAATGTGTGATGAAATGCCTTGAAAACACCTCATGACACTCAGAAGAGATGCTTGTTTTCTGTGTGAATGTTGAACAGGCCATGATGCGTGAGACCAGTGACAAACAAAGCAGAAGGCAAAAAAATTCATGAGTTTTTTGCCCAAGGAAACAATGAATTTTAATCCACCAGTGATATTTTAAAGACTAAAAACTTGTTCAGTAATATGCTTGTGTAGTATAATCCTGTTATACAAAAGTGGATATAGAAAACTTAGGAATGGTTTTCAGGATTTTGAGACAGTGCATGTGTCCCTTACACCAATTCTAGAATTCTTTCAAACTGCCCATCCCAAGTCATCCACTATAGCAGAACTCAGTATTAGCAACAATGAGGAAGTCATCTTTAGATATCTGAGTAGAAGAGTAGTTTTCCCTTAGTCACATGCAATTTTTCTCTTCTAATGCAAAAACCTTATTTTTTGCCTAATGCCATAAACTCTATGAATTTTCAAACAGGGTCATATATAGAAAAAAGATCAAATTCAATTATGGTTTGCAGTCAAAAACATATGCAGATGTGTCTTGGTTTAAGCTGGCAAAATGACAACTGCTCAATACCAAGTCAGAGTTTCTCCAAATTTCTTATGCTGCCAGGGGAATTACAAGTGAGCTTTAAAAAACAGTGGCACAAATCTTCTGGACTTTCTCCTTCAGTAGCATCTTGGTTCATGTTTTCTAAGACTGTTTATAAAAGATATCAACGATTCAATACTTGGTCCTAACCAGACTGAAAGTACTTGCCTGTGGAAGTCAGCGCCTCATACAACAAGCACTTTTCCTGACCCATGCTTCCGAGGCAGTGTGGCCCCAGTTGTTGTCAGAGGCCAGAAGACAGGATAAACGTAGTCATAATCAGAGCAGGCTGTCGACTGATTTTTCTAAATAAAAATGAAAATGGAAGGAGATGTATCAGCTGACTGGTAATGACTTGGATGTGTCCACATTAATGTTGGTTCCTATCATCTGCGGAAGGGACTGCCCCAAGAACAAGGGCCACCTTGATTGAATGAGGCTTCATTGGTGGGTGTCAGCTCTCTTGCTGTCAGTGCTGGGTGTGGCTGAGATAATGTTGTGTATGGTAGCCTATAATGTGCTGGGGGGTTATTTTTTTGTCTAAAATGTTATTGGTACACCAATGTTTTGTCTATTGCTGAAAAATACTTGAACACCATCAAGGTCCGTGATGTTTTCCCTTCTGTTCCCAAAGTGAGCAGGCTTAGGATGGTTAAGAAACTGAGAGAAGACACAGCTTACCAAAACTATCAAAGAGATATCTTATGCCATAATTTGCCATGCTCAGCAACAAAAGCTCAAGGAGAGGAGGAAGACAAGGAAGACATTTGTGGTTCTGGTGTCTCTCTTCCCAATTAGCTGTTATGTGTGATGAAGCTCTACTTTCCAGGGAAGGGTTGGACACCTGTCTACCCACGGCAAGTAGTACATAAATTCCTTATTTTATTTTGCTGGCATGTACAGCTTTTGCTTTGCCTATTAAACTGTCTTTATCTTGATTCAGAAGTTGCTCACCTTTTTTCTATTGCCTCCTTATCCCACCCAACTGTGTGGGTGTTCAGTTGTTCACTAGGGTCAACCCACCACAGTGTCAAGTACAAGTACAGGTTGGTACAAGTAATATGAGTTTTTAGAAATGGAAATCATAACTCCAACCAGAGTCCTAGGATTCCTTCAGCTTCTTTTGACTCTTACATGGTATGTGTTTTGCACCTACAATCTATTCTCAGCAATTTGAAAATCAACTTGTATTCCCAAAGAGTGGCTACAGGCCACTGACTGTATGCAGGCTGCTTTGAACATCTAGCCTTAAGGCTCTGGCAAATGCACCAAGGTGAGGAATTTTAGAGGTAACATTGTTCCTTTTGTCCTTGCTTCACCCGACTGGATTTACCAGCAACTACTAATCACTGTATAGCCTATATCACATGCTGTTCTCCCAGTCCTGTGCATTGCCAGAGGCACAAAGGGACAGATAGGGAAAGGTGATCCACTCATAGGTTGAAGTGAAATGGCAGGTCAGTTCTTCAGCGGATTTAGAACAGGCAGGAGTAGAAAACATGACTTTGGTGTGCAACATGTGATGTTTTGAAATCTACTGTGTACCTAGTTTGTGAACAAGCCTATGTTAACCACTCAATCACTTGCTTTCCAAATATCTTCAGTTACTTTCCATGGACTATTTAATAAATGACTGATTTTAAGGCATGTCTAGTCTGCTTAATAATAGCATTATTTAAAGCTGTGTGTTATTTTAGGTAAAGTTGTTACAGATTTTTAATAGGGAGCTGAATCAAAACTTAGTTAAGACATGCACTGCCTGACCTTGAACAGGTATGATTTATAATTAATTAATATACTACTTAGGGGAAATGACCCATTTATTGTCCCACTGCAAGTTGATCCTCCACATGTATAACTCCTGTCAACAGTGGTTTAAGATTTGTTTATTTAAATCCTCTAGACAGCCATCTATTATAAATTTCACATGATGTCCTTTTCATCATCTGCCTGCATGAGCAAATTTGAAATATATGGGTGTACACACAATGCACATATGCCTGCCTGTTCAAGGCCAAGTTTCTCTGAAAAGAAGAATCTGAAAATCTGACCTGTAAAGACTTTTCACTACTCTCCATCTTCTCTTTATACTTTTGCACACAGTGAAAAGGACCAAGATGACCCCTCTTCAGTGTTTAAGTACATCCAATGCCAGTTCAGGGAAGTTAGTGCTAGAGAGCTGCTGCAGCAGAATGAATCAGAATAGGACAGGAGTATTTGTTTAAATGTTTTGTTAATGTACTTTAACGAAGTGCTTATATCAGTGTGTGTTAATTCCATATTTATTAGCTAAAATTCAACAAGGTGATCAAGGGCATAATGTAACACTGTTCACAGCCCCCTTATTTCATCAGCAATAGCTCCTAAACTTGAAGTTAAGCATATATTTAACTAACTTACTGCCTCTTTAATGAATATGTTTTGTTTAAGGTTATTGAGAATTAGTCATTTTCCAAGCTAAGTATTCTCCCTTCCCTCCAGTTCCCTTCATATCCTGTGTTTCCCACTGTCCAGGAAATGATTAATCAAGGGGGGAAAACGTATCTTCTAATTAACAGAGACAATGTAAACAGAATAGTGGCATTCCTTAGTGCAATAAGACAGCTAATTGTTTCCTCTCTATTGTGGAAGAGGAAATTGCAGAGACAGGGAGGAAAGCTTTCTCTATTGCACTGAAGGGGTTGTGCACCATTTATCAAGCTGACTGCTCTGTCATATCAGTGGAAGGACCCTGGAGAGCCCTGACCATGAGATTGAAGGTTGGTACCAATTTACTGAAACACAAATGCATTGAACAGGAAAGAGAAAGCTTCTAATCTCTTCAATTTTCTTACATTACCCTGAAGGCTAGGGAATTAAATGAATCAGTAGCTGGTGACAACTTTAGAGAATCCTAAATGCATGACAGTAAAAATACTAAAATAGCTCAATAGTTTTATTTTATATGTTATACACTTTATAAATTTATAATTTTTTTATATACATTAATCTTGACCCTACAGGAAGAAATAGGTTAGAAAAGACTGCCTCTTGCATATATGTCTTAACAGAAGGAGAGAGGCCTTCTGAATTCAGTATCTGACTGGTTCAAATTTGGAAGCAACATTTATTAAAAAGTATTATAATACAAATAATGTAAAAAATTTATTATTTTAAAAATAAAACTAAGCATATCACTGAGTTTCATGATTTTTTTTAGTGCATTGACTTAGCAAACTTACATTGCATCTTTGATCTCTAGCAGTGCCAATCTGTGCAAAATGATGCAAACAGGAGAATTCGTTACGCTGGTAAGCTCTCCTGCCCACTTCCTCCAGAATCCTTTCATCAGTCTCTCCAGAAAAGAGTGAAAGAGATCCCCACTCTGCGCCAATGGGAGGCAAGCAAGATCTTGTTGAAACACTGTATCTAGAGAGCGCTTTCAGCACTAAACATCCAGCTTTATTTCCTGATTAGTCATTTCTCAACTTGCATTTAACCATTACAGTGCTGGGTATTTCTAACTATATAAATGCCCATCTCCCTCATTAAATCTTGCTTATTTCTGATACTGCCGAATGCTGCTTGGAATCCTGCTCCCTTCAGAAACTGCAGTGTTAACTTTCAAAAATATGGAAAGAAAGCATTTATACATCATCATCTGTACAGATTTAATTCTTGCTCAAAACACAGAGCACTTTCCCTTACACAGCTACCCATAGGAGAAGCTGCATTCCAAATGCCACTAGCAAGATATAAATAATAATAGTACTACATGGTTATATTTAAATGGGAATAATCTTAAGGCATCCCTATACTTTCAATTCAAAGGACTGCTAAAGGCCATCATTTCCCACTTACTAGCAGACTGGAGGAGTAGGGAGTCATACAATAAAAGGATATACACAATTATTATAGCATTACCATTTGCAATCCTAGAGCTAAAGGTCAGTGTGGTTTGCTACTGTAATATTTCCAGGGATTTATATCTTGCCTGCATAAAAATTTCCTCCAGGTTAATATTTTCTACAGTGAGTGTTGGTCTGGATATGAACTTTATTTTTTATTTTTGTTTTCAGGATAAAAAAAAAAGAAGAAAAATCTTCACTATAGATACAGTTCTGGCCCTGAGTTGTTTTAAATTTATGCTGCCTTGTGAACATATGCAGTTCGGAGTTAGGAGCTCTGCTTTAGAATTTGAGATCTCAGAAAACGTGAATCAAAATGATTTCAGAGTTTGAAAATAAAACAAAAAGTAATAATATTGAAATCATAATTTTCAAGTTTTATAAGGCCCTAAGCATTTTGTGTCCACATGCATGTGACAGGTACAGATTTTATTATTCACAGAAGTAACACATCTCTTAACAAGTAATTCCCCATTCAACATTTGAAAAATAATTTTATTTGGACTGGAATAAATAGCGAACTATTATCACAGTGAAAACATCACAGTTCTGCAAGCTAAGTGCTATTTACCTCCCAAGAGAGCTGCTAAGCATCTGGACCTCAGGGGGCAGTAAGACATTTGAGCACGTGTTTTTCTAGGGAGCCCCCTTGCAGCTGGGGCGGGGACTGATGAGCACTGTGAGTAATTGCCCTGCATTGAAAAGGTTAGTTGGGAAGGTCAGTAGGGGAACTGATGCCTCTCCAGGCCTGTCTCCCCTCACCCTCACTTCCATGACAACTTCCAAATTCTCCTTGCTCCCACCCACCCTATGGCTGGCCTAAGTAACCAGACTTCCCCAGACCCTGCCTCAACCCAGACAGAAGCTTGTGCCAGTTGCATTTGCAGCTCCCTTGGCTGCCGTAGCATTCTCTCAGCAATCTCACTGAAAATCAGTTTAAATGCTGAGGGTTTAAAATAGTCTTCTTTGAAGCCAGCTGCTCGTGTTTCTTCATTAAGAATTAATCAGGCAGATTAAGTAACTTATGTTCCCCCTCTTCCCACACTTTTAGCTTACCTGTTTTGCTATGCGCCCCATCTAAGAGAGATGCACCTACACTGGAGTGGTGGTCCTGAGGACCAGGAACTTGTGGGATATATTTTTCACTCTTTTTCCCACTTGATTTTTTTCACGTTGATTCTTTCTGCAGAGAAATTCACACCTAGGTGTTAAACCCACCCTTTACTAGCTCACGTGGCTTTGAAGAGAGAACTGGTGTGAGGAGCTTCATGCTTTGAATTCTGGGGAGAGAGATCCCTCTGTTTCCCATCCTGAGCCCACATATTCCTTGTACAGGGGAGGTAATTTATAAACTTCTGGAGACTTCGGTCTATGAAGGTCTCATCTTCCTTGTCTCTCTTTTCTTCCATCATTGCCAGCCTCTTATTTTTCTCCATCTTGATCTTTGCTGGCTTTGGATGTTAACTTCTACCCAACACAGCACCATTCTCCAGGACTACCATACACAGTCTGGCCCAACCTCATGTCCCTCTGTGTGCAGCTGGGGACAGATCTTCAGCAAGCACTTAAACCTTTCCCTGTCATTTGAAGTCATGATCTAGTTCATGTTTGTTACTATTTTTTTCCACCTCTGTGAATTACCCCTTTTAATGTTTTTGTTTTTTTTATTTTGTCAAATTATGTACTGAAGTATTTTGAAAGGAAAAAATATACAATTTCTATCCAAACACACTCTGACAAAAACACTAATTTATCAAATATTTACCCTCTGCTCAGCAACTCAGTCTTTCCTCATATTCAAGTATGCCCAAGACTTTAAGAAATAAGTTTAAGTACTACTGCTTCTGGTTTTAAATCTAAAGGAAATGGATGACAGCATTACACTAAATTGATTTACAATAAAATTGAGTCTCACTCTAGCAGAATTTTTCAGCCCTACTACACTGTGTGTCAGTGTTTCCTATTTTAAACTTCAATTCAACATCAGCCCTAAAGAAACAGTCCTTCCATTTGTCCCACTGTAAACTGTAAAGCTCTGCAGTGCAGAATTATGATGGTGAAGCTAAAAACTGCTTTTCTTACACTGACTAAATTATTTCCACTTTGTGAGGAGACTTCTGCCTTGTGAAAGCATGTTAAATCCCTTGTCTAGGCATTTCTTCTGTCTTTAAAAGGTAAATGGCCTTGTGGCATTTTTTCCTTTCCATATCAGAAGGATTTTCTTTTTGAGTGTTTTCTATTAATCATTACCTGCATTGTAAGATCTAATCCTATGAAGTTTCCAAAAATTACAGAACTTTTTAAAATGCTATCTTTTTGAATACAAATGCTCAACGACTTATTTTAATGTGAGTGCAATGCCTGATATCTGCAGCTGTAGTGCCCTTTCAGGTAAGAAATACCTTGACATTGGATCTACTATCATGAAGGCATCTGTGCAGTATATCTCAGGATGGGTGAGAGAGATGATAAAATACTTCTTATATTAGAAAGGATAAGAATTAAATTGCTTTCTTCAAAAAATGAAGTCATGTTAAAGGAAGTAATTAGCTGCTCAGTTTTTATGTTTTGAAGTGTTGAATATTTGGGTATTGCTTATAAGAAGTGGTGAAGACAAAGTTCTCCAAAGGTCTAATCCTGAAGAGACTGAGCCTTCTTTTGGTTGTTGTTTGGGTTTTTTTTTGTTTTGTTTTTCTTTCTTGAGGATTCACTAATTCCAGTGTCAGAAGAGTGTGCTTTTTGTTATTGTAGAGCAGAAATTGAAGGGATGGTGTAGTCACAAACTTTTTTGGAAAACCTAGAACTGCCTCTTTGTTAAAGAATGCTGTCTTGTTACTTGTGGCGTATATTTAGCAGGAAAGGGGATGTTTCAGCCTTGGTATGTACTTACACACAAACAGGTTTGGGGTGGGCTTTTGTATGCTGGATGAAACGACAGCAAGTGGCAGTACATCACACATCCATGAAAATTGCCTGACTCATTTAACAGATCCTTTCTGTGCAGTCTGACGTTTGCAGATTTAACACATCATCAATCTGAGTAATTAGCCAGGGCAGAGCTCTGGGCGGAGGGCTGCAAGTGGTTTCCAGTGTCTCGTCTCTGTGCCTCACTACACTGTGGTTGGGGAGTAAAGGAATGGGTCATGCACGCAGCTGGAAGTCACAAGAATGCGCCTGTTCCCCTTGCCACAGCACAGTGAAGGCCTGTGACACCAAGCTGAAGCAGCCCTTGTGTGCCACCACCCCGGTCCCACGTATCCCCGTGGTGTGGGGCTGTTTCAGGTGGAATAGAGAAAATACTCTACCCTGGAAAGATGGGATGGGACAAGGTATGTCATCACTTGATCTAATCACTTGCTACTACTGCTGGTGGCCTTCTCTTCTCCTTGTCCTTATCAGGCTCAGACTCCAGAGAATCTAAATGGCACTGGCTATTCAGTCAGGGGTTGCAACTTTCTGGCAACTTTTTGTAGCCTTTCATAACACTGTTGAAAGCAGCCTTCAGAGACTGAGACTTGGAGGCAGGTAGTGGCATCAGGGAAAGCACTTGAATGAAAAATGACAACTGCACATGGTACAGGTTTGTGAGAAACCACATTGCCATCTGAATCTGCCTAGTTAATAGACCTTAATAAATGTGATAAGGAAGATGGCTTAAAAACACATAGATATTTTACAGTTAGAAATGAGCTTAAATGTGTCTTTTGTGATTTATCTCTTCTGTATTGTTAAAAAGAGGTGCACTGGAAAGCAGAGCACTAAACAGCCACTAAATCTGTAGCCACATATACTGTGGTTTGCAAAAGAAAGTCTTTTTTAAATTCAAATTAACCTCTAAGTACACAATTTCACAAAACAAAAGCCAGCAGATTTAGTAGAATCAGGAGAAACGAGGACTCTTATGCACTAAGGAACCAGCCCTGTTACTTATTCTGAGGCTTGATAATTTTAAAAAATGTGACAGCTAAAACCCACTGGCACATGCTGCAAAGAAGGATGTGATAAAATAATGCTACTCATCTTCAAGGCTGTCAGTTCAGCAATCAGTACTTCTATTCATCTCCACGGCCTGCTAACTCAGAGCTACCATGCGATAGATAAACCCTAATCCAAGTGACAGCGTTCAAATCAGAACTGATTTGATTGTTCACATATGATACCACAAGACACCTGAAGCCTAAAGAGTTTATAAAAATGCCTGGATGTCTCTTGGAGGCACACTCCCCCTCAGAATATCTTGCAGTGTAAGATACACCAGCTCTTAAAACAGGGGTAATTTGTAGGTCACGAACATGCTTTGGTGGCACAGTCAGTTCTTATCATAATCCAACTGTGGCTGGAGCAGGGAACACTCAAAAATAAAATGTGGTTCAGACTTTGCGAAACCCACCTATTCTACATTCAAGTCTCCCTCACAAGAAGTGAAATCCTTTTCTTTCTCAGTAGAGACCAGACTCTCTCTTGAAGAGATCTAACATGAATACATTTGTTTCCATGCATAAAGCAGAGTACGTGGGAGAGTGGTTTTATGGCACATAAGTCAGTATCTCAAAAGTCATCCTTGCCTCTCAGCAAGCAACAGAGCTCCCTTCAACAACAGCTGCAACAGAGCTGCTATTTAAACCTGAGGCAGTACTTGGGATTTTACAGGTGTTCAATGGGAACATTACATTTAGGTTTTGAAACATAATTCTGAACAAAGGTCTGATGATATTGGTACTTTGTGGAGATTTCAAAGTTTAGTGTGCTTTTATTTTCTTACTTTTCACTAGAGTATCCTGAAGTTTTAGAGTAACACTTAGGAGAAAAATTGTTCAAGTAGTTCAAGAAGACAAAGGAGATGAAGTAATTGAAAGTGGAATGTGACCTGTAGCTGTTCAAGATCAAGAATAAAAACCGAACGACTTTTCAAGGAAATTGTCAAAGTATCTGAAAACAGTGAAATTATGGGACTTCTAGAGACAATGGGTTTTCCTCTTGTGTCCTGGTCATTTCACAAAACAAAAAGTAAAGTTATCTTTGTAGTCTTACATTGAGGAGAACAGATGTCTCGATTTAACAAGGTACTTAAGTCTGTGTCTAGTTTCAATCTTAGGAGCAATTCTTCAGCCCTGTGTTTTAAATACTCAACTGAACTAGAATGCTGAAGTAAAGGGTTTCTCTGTAACCAGACTTTGCACTCATTGTATATATATACACAATTGTATATATATATACACACATCCACATCTCTCTCTCTCTCTAACTACTTTTATTGATTTATTTAATAGCTGGACCTTATAGTTCTTACCTTTTTCAAAGGACATGAATAGGAAAGAAGCATTTGGCTCATACATGTTGTACCTAAAATGGATTGTTAATCTCCTAGTACTACTACATTGTTTCTATTTCTTCTTTTCATATTGATTAAAATACGTAACTGTCTTCTTTTTTCCCTAAGCATGCATTTAGATGTACATTTAATAGTATTTTTGCAATATCATCTACAAGAGAAATGCAATTTGGACTTCTTTGAATCATACTGTGCTTCTTTGCTTGGTATTCTGCTTATTCTATCTTTGGTTCTGCTTTTGTTAGTTTGTGGTTGCAGGTTGAATAATAGAGAAACAGAGAGAAGTCCTGTACTGAAATATCACAGAATTGTCTTGAGAAAGGAAGAAGTGCCGTGTGTAAAATACAAAAACATACAGGCAGCCTGTGTATGTACTTCTTTGTGATGTCAATGGAATTTCAGCAGTTGTCAAATTTGCTGAGACACTTGTGTGAGCTTCAGGCACTTAAGTCTTTTAAATTTGATCTTTTGATTTTATTATAGGTGGTGGGACTTTGTTTTTCTCAGTACTTTAGGCCAATGTTATAACTAATGCTTTCTCTATACTACATGTAGGATTAAACCGTGGATTAAATTGTGAATTTACTTTGCACTTGGAGATGCACATCTCACTTAGCAAGTTTACTTGTGTTGGTGTCATCCTTCTCATCACATTTGAGTTGCATTGGACACCTGTGGCCTCTTTCAAAATAGAGCAGACTGTCCCAAACAGATCACATTTGTCTTGCTCTCTCTGTATGGGGAAGTTTTATTACAACATGTTCCAACCTTCTCCAGGTTTTACTGTGCTTCCTGCTGAATGACTAATACTCCAGTATTTAATTCAGTGAAGACTCCCTGCACTTAGCAAGTGCATAGTGTACTTAGGCCTGGGAACTGAAATTCAGGCAGTCTCCATATCTGTGCAAAACCTGCCCCTTCCTATACTAAATGATTGCTGCTCAGTACCCACTGACTGGTCCCACTCTATGGGTACATTTCACAAGGCAGATTTATATAATCTGGCCCTGGAAGTGCTACTATCCATAAGGATATGGTACCTGTTGTGGTGAGTGATTGCTTCATCACCAGTGAAGGGATCAGCAACTGCTGTCAGGGGCATGATTTTATGATATTAAAATCTGTTAGAATGAATAAACAAAAATCAATTGCAACCATTTATTAATATTTGTTTTTAATAAGCCCCCATGCTTTAGCATTGCTAGTTAAAATTAAAAATTAACATTAGGGTTTGTATAGTTTTTCTTTATTATTTGATTTGATGGGAAGAAAAGATATAACCTTGCTGAGAGGTTGATGAATTCAGATACAGATAACCAGTACTTGACAGATTCTATCAGAAAACTAAACAAGTGAAGAGTATGTACGTTCGCTACCAGCTGTCACAGTATTGAACAATGAATGTTTGATGAACCTGACCTGCAAATACACACATCCCTGTTTAAGTCAGCTTTAAGTAGTGGCTGTCTGACAAAAAGCCTTTGTGGGTAATATATATAAATATATATTAAACCCCACTTATTTAGATCTCTCTTAATAGAACCACACCAGTAAAATTTGAAGTACAACTCCATTTTTGCTAAATGAGACCTGATGGAGAATGAAGTCATGGTCTAATGGCAGCTGAGGTTGATGGAGCTGTGTCCTTTTACAGCAGACATTACCTTGAATCACGCTGTTTATACCATGAAAATCTCTATTATCTTTAAACAATTCACAATGAATCTTGCAAATAGGTACCATCGCTGAAATTCTGAAGATCTTTTCTTTTGTTTGATTGCTTTAATAGTTGTGTCTGACTTGTTGCTACCAAAAAAGAAAGGAAAAAAAAAACAAACATGACAAAGAGCAAGAAATCTAGTTAGAATTGCCCAAGTTCAGTAAGTACTTTCTACATCCAAAGGTTGTAACTCTTGGGCTAAGCCAACAACTATAATTGCAATGAAAACCAGCTTGTGAAGACAGCTTCCTCTAAGCAGCAGATCCTGGATGTTTTATCCCATCTTATTGCAGTCAAACAAGGTTTTTTGTTTTGTCTTCTGTTACTGTTGCTTTTACCTACTTGGGGAAAATCCTTGTGCCACTCTGTCCTTATTATTAGAACGCAGGTGATAACAATGTTCTTTTATCTGGAGGAGATCCTAACAGGGACAGAGTGTATGGTACAAATGACTTCTTGAACTAGTCACACTTGAGGGCAAAAATGCTTAGCACTCATTATTTTGTTTTACAGGTATGCAGCCCTAATATAAAATGTACCAACCTGTAAATAGTGAAGAGTAGCAAGAAAAGAAAAAAAAGTCTGGCCTCCACTGCTTCTTCACTGTTTCTCTTTTCACTAGATGCTCAGAGTTTGGAGGAGGTCTTCTAGGTATTTTCTAGTACCTTGTCCCTCAAGCTAATATTGAGGCAAGCTATATTTTGTGTGGAAAATACAGCTAAGGACTGAATCCTAAATAGCTCAAAAAATAGAATAAAAAAGGAGATGCTTATGCCCCAGTTCTGGAAAAATCAGTATTTATCAATCTAATTATTTTTGCCTTTATACGCTTCTCTCTGACTCTTTCGTGTGTTCGTCAAAGGAAAGAAATTTAGGCTCCCAGTGTTTAAATTACAAGAGGCAGTAGGCAAAGTTTGGAGAACTTTCATCTTTCAAAAGAGTGGTTGATGTAGTAAGAAATAACAGATGAACCCTTTTGGAAGACAGATCTGCAGCTGGTCTGGATTTTTTCCAAACATGTCAGTTAGTCTACATAACAGATACCATTTTTCCTTACAGCACTTGTTGTGCTAATAATATTCTCAGACATTTACAGCTGTAACAGTACTAAGTCACTGCTAGAGAGGATAACAACCCATCTAATTAAAAAATAAATAATCCCATAAAATAAGGGATGTATGATCCCTTGGCTATATGCAAAACCCCCCTATATTTAAAAGAAGAACCAACCAAACACAGCTTCACATGCTTTGTTGCACTTGTGTATTGTAATCTGAGAAAATCGTCACAATCTAATATTTCAGATCTCTAACTATCAGAAATGCCCACCTAGTTTCATAGGATGTGATTCAAAACATACGAACCTGTCACGGGAGAGGCAGTAGTCAAAGACTACAGTATCTTGAATTGTGTTTCAAAATTTGAAGGATATTAATATGAATTACTTGCTTTGGTAGTGTTATCTACATGTCACTGGCCACTGAGACCTTTCCTTACCTACTGAGGCCAGCATGCAAGTGAGCTGTTTGGTGCAATTCCACTGAAGTCAATGGTGTTGCTTTCCTCTCTTAGGATGTGATTATTTAATATTTATCTCATGTCTCTTTCTTTTACATTGTCTATTTCTCATGCAAAAGGCAATTTTTTTCTCCAATGGTAACAATGAGAAGTTAGGTATATGCATGAACATCTGGTTAGAGATAAAATCTGTAGCATCTGATAGAGAAGAAAATTTGTCCCATATCCTGTTCCCATGCAAACATCAACAGATTCAGTGACAAGTGTCAGGGAGAAAGTTGGTGTCAAAACTGTTTTACATCAATGCCTTTTTTTCTATACCATAATGAAGGGATAATAAACTGCAATAATAAACTTCAGGGGATTTGATAATATAGCCTGCAGGTGTCTAGTAAGGATAAGTGAACTGGCCCAGTGCCTGGCCTGGCATTTGCTTCAATAGTTCAATTTTGGCAGCTTTTCTCAATCTGAGATTACTGCCTCCCCCTTCTCATCTCTGATTTAACCTTTCAATAAATGTATACCAGTGACAGACTAGATATTTGACTGAAGTACTGAGCTAATATTTATTTCTTTTCATAATAGGGCCATTTCCAGGTTACCCCTTTGTTACAACCTGCCCCAGAAGCTGATGTTAACCCAGGTTCATGCTAATAAGTCCTTTGAGGCAAATTAAGGTGAAACAACACTGAATGGCTGGAGTTTATGAATATATTCGGCATATTTTAGAACAATTTGGTTGCAGTGGAAAGCAGGTATGTAGTAATTTTGTTCATATTATCTATAGTAATGTAACAGTACAAAAGCATACAAATATCACTTAAGAAAATATATACGGAAAAGAAAGAAAGATTAAAAAGGGTAAGAGAAGAAAGATGTCACCACCCATGGATCCAGTGGCAAGACTTTATTGTTGCAATTCAGACGTCTGTTGGTTGAAGTGATGTTCGCAGTCTTGATTCATTTCAGGTGGGGGAAGCCCATGAAACATAGAGCTCAATGGGTTAATATATGTTCAGGTATATGTGGGAACGCAGCTGCGCTGGGCAGGGCACGTCTCCAGGATGGAGGATCACCGCCTCCCGAAGATTGTGCTCTATGGGGAA
>JAOXXN010000459.1:475436-487861 GCA_026770055.1 Myrmophylax atrothorax | reverse complement strand
TATATCAGTTAAGAACAGTTATCCTTCTTGTATCCATTTTCTGATTAAAGTTCCTTCTCTTAAATTTGATAAAGAGTGCCTTGATTATTGAGGAGGAAACCCCCTTCTCTGCTTGTGGGTAAACATTTTGGTTCTTCCCCTCAAAACTAAGACATCTTTGTTTAAATGCACAATTCATGTGCTTTTCAGATGCTCTGTGAGCTTCTTCCTTCAGAGAAGGAAGGTTTTGTAGAAACTTCTTTTCTGCAACTAGAGAATCAAAGTTTAATTTCTCTCAAAAAAAGTGGGCACTTTAGCTGATCGACAGCTCTGGGTATGTTCCCCAGTCTCCAGCATGTGGAGAAGGTTAAAGAAGGGGAGGATGACTCTTGAGTTTGGTCCAAACTTGTAACTCTACTTAGTGCAGTTCAGCGCTCTTCCAAAGCATTACCAGAGCTGTGTTTGTACTATGTCCCATTATATTGCTCGTTCTGCCTTGGCAAGGTGGCTGCTTCTGTGCCTACAGTGGAGATACGTTTTGGCCATGACAATGTTCATAATAGTCAGTATGACAAAGCTGTCTAAAAAAATTTGGTGGCAAATGCTCAAACTGTCCTGACCATTGCTTCTCTTAGTAATTTACAGCTCCAGTTACTTTAGGATCTTTCAAGTCTAAAGACTTTCAGGTCTCTGTATCTGCCACTACAGAGGTACTGCTAAGTGTACCTGGGGCAAAACTATGAGCAGTGTATGCATATACTGTGCCTGCAGCAAGCTGGGAACAGAAGCACCTCCTGCTTTAGCTGTGCAAGTGCTCAACTAATGTATCATGGACTTAGTAACAGGGGAGTAAGACACAAGGTGTAGCTGTCTAAAAACATAGTGCCCAAATGCATCATCATAGGGCATGAAAGCTTTCAGTTGAATCTGAGGCCCACACTATTTTGTAGATTTGGTGTGAGCATGAAGTTGAGAGTTTCATGACAAACAAGACTTGGAGCTGCAAATAGAATAAAAATACCAAGTGCTGCAAAATTTGGGATAAAATTACAAGCACCAGCAGTGTCATGTTGAAATCCTCCCTTCACCAGTGTTAGCAAGAGTTTTACTGAGGACCTGACAGGCTAAAGACTTCATATTATGCTTTCACAGGCAATATAAAACTATGTTAGTCTTGACCATATCTGCTTATTGCAGCTTGCCTGAGAGCCATGGAAACTTCTTGGTGATAGTATTTTTAAACTGGCACCACTGTTTAAATACAGGTTTCTTAACTACTGAGGACCAACCATGGTTTTGAACAAATTTGTGCCCAACCACTGAAAGTGGCAATTTTTTTTAAATAGAGACAAAAATAATTCAGAATTTTATAAAAAAATTAAGCAAATGTACAGCAAAGACAGACAAGAAATGAGATCTAATATACAGCTTCAAGGAACAGAGAAGTTAACCCAAGGATCTTGGCAATGTTCCAGGTCTAATAATTTGATTTTAGCTCTCTGAATTCCTTCTGTAATTTCATATAAATATAGAATTTTTCAATTCTTGTCCTAAGCTGTTGTGTAGATTTGCTGTTCATTAATGAACAGAGCAATTTTCCAGTCAGGCAAAGCTTAATCATACATAAACTATCTGGATTTTACCAAATTAGCTGTTAAGAAAATGCCCTAGCTCCAGCTTAGTCTCATGTCACTTCTTAGGTACTTTCACTGGTGAAAAGAGTTATGGTTCTCTGAAGTTCTGCTTCTTTTCTTCAGCTTAAATATCTAAGATCTTAATATTAAAATACACAGTACTGATGTTTTTGAATGCTAAACTTCAAATAAAAGGCATATTATTCAGAAAACCACAAAAGGAAATGTGTTATCATAGGCAAAAAATTTTATACCAACAGGTTTCTTTTTCCTTTTACTTTGCACTCAGGGGGACCACATGGCACAGGGGCTAATGAACACCATTCTGTTTGTGTCCCAGGGTTCTGGGTTATACCTCTGATTTTTGTGGGTTTCTCTGTATCACCGTATTTATTGTAATCTCTTTTGAGTAAATTGTAACTCTGACTTGCAATCTCTTTTGAGTTGGGTTCATTTCTCCTGCCAGCTTACCTTTAATCCAGCACAGGCAGGAGCTAAATCTTCAAATATGTAAACTGTAGTAGCCTCATTGCAGTTGCCTGAGGCATGGTGGTTTATAGATTTTATCCTTGAGAAAACCAAAACTAATAAATATGAGCTACAAGAGTCTGAGTCATACAATGTAGCATTTGAAAATTTAGGTAATTAAACAGAAATTAGTCTGTTTAGATACGTAAAGGTACCTCCAAATATTGAGAGATCTCTTGCTGCAAAATGACATTAATAGAAATCTAAGTCCACCACTTTCAACTGGATCATAAATTCTTAAATCAGGAGAACTGAACTCAGCAAGTTTCAAAAAGATACACCTAAATCATAAGCCTAACAATCTGGTAAAAATCTAGCAAAGCATTTAGGCATGAACTTAATTTTAATATAGTGCTTAGCTCCACTGAATTAAAGGCACAACTCATGGGCTCAAAGTTAAGCAAATGCTGAAAGGATTTTATTGACTCAATTCAACTATTGGATCAGAGTTTCCCAGCACTGCTTTTCAAAACACTCTCAGCTTTGTATATATTGGGAGACCAGAAGAAATGTTGATGTCAAGGAAATCCCTGAAATTCTGTAAAAGCCAAGGGGCACATAAATTGTATGCCTTTCCAGGGGTTCCTGAATTTACATATACTAACCTTGGAGCCTCTCTTTGAAATATAATAACTAATGTATGGATTCCACAGCCCTGTACCAATACTAATTATACTATGCCTTTTGATACTTCCTCAACAAAACTAAATTGTCCAAAGCCAGACACTCATTTTTGGCTGGTATCGCACTTTGATCCTCAGTTTGATTTGATATATGATTCAAAGGTCTAAACATTATTGTTTGACAAAACAGACCTTGGGCTGAGATTATTGCATTTAAGCTAATCAGCCCTAGGTGAAGAAGTTTCAAAATTCTTTTTTATTCTTTTTGGGCCTTTAGTTTTCAGAGGAGGGAGGTAGGTGGTGAAGATTTTCACTTACAAACATACTCAGTGTAAATTTATAGGATTCCCTAAGTGAAAGACAGTGTGTGAGTACAAATTTCTCCCTTGAGGGCCCACAGACGATGCACTTCTCATCTGAGAGGGATACGAAGTGTCTGTCCTTTTTTTAAGTGTGCTTCTAGCTCTTGTCTATTACCAGAACTGTACCTCCTTCCTCAGCTCTTCCTGCTTAAGATGCTGCTACTCCTGCATCATCATGAGTACCTACATTCTTCTCATTACACAGGTTTTGAGCTCTAACATTTTATAATATGAAAAAGCAATCTAATCACTAGAATCCAAAGCACTTTTGCATGAGCTAATTAGCCCTCTAGTATTTGACCTCTTAACTAGACTGAAGACTGTAATTTAAGGGTTATCATTAGCTGCCCCTATCAAACTGATACAATTGATATGTGATTCTGCCATCTAATTCAGAGTAATAATCTTCCTACAATTGTGTTCACTGTTGTCCTTTTAACTGCAGGAAAAAAAGAAATATAACAATGCAATTGAATGAATCTAGTATTTATCTCTTCCTTGTTATCTCATATTAAGAATCACAGAGCATTATTCATAATATCTGTTTGGTAAAGGCAATAGTGAAAACTGGTGTAGAAAATAGGTACAGAACATTTAAACAAATATATGAAATTTGGTAGGTACAAAGCTTTTATAAACTCTGGTTTCTGCTGGGTTACTGTATTAGGAGTCTCAATGCTTCCTCCAGTTAAGGTTAATTTATACTTTATAATAGTATATATGCCTTAAAAACATGAAGAGCATTTCCCACAGATCAGTTAATAAGATGCAGCAGAAAGAAAGGGCCAATGAATCTGTTTGTTACAGTCTACTTAGTGAAGCTATGACTACAATACTCCACTGCTGAAGTCAGTGAAAAGACACCAGCACAACACAGTCCAGGGGAAATGCAAGCTGATATAGCACAAAAGATTCTTTGTTTAAGAGCAGCAGAAATTTCCAGCATGTATCTGCCTGAAAAAGCACAATGGAAGAGAATGTAATTAAATAAAAATGAAACACAATCTTAAAAGAGAATCATTATAAGGCAGGACAAGGACACCTTAAGTGCAGACAATGAATTTTAAAGATCTTTTTTCAGAAGCAGTGTGGCATGATGGCCGAAGAGCCAAATAAGGACTTAAGGCTTACTACCTACAGCCTACACTATGTACTCCCTATGATATTACTGCAGATAGACAGCTCCATAGCTGACATAAAGAAAAGATGAACTGGACAAAGGAGGAAGTCCTGTGGAGATAGGAGGATGGTCCTATCTTACTTCTCAAAAATGACACAGAATGGCACACAAGGACACTATGGCCAAAAAAAGAAACTTCTGTCTGAAGAAGGGTCATTTAAATATTAAAATGCAACCTGCATATGCTAACAAGCTTTATTAATTCAATGCTACCACATGCATGACTATATTACACAACCTGCTACCCAGATCTGCCATATATAACATAGGAGAAAGGGGATAAGACTGGGCTGTATTTTAGGAGGGAAGCAATTTCACTTAGTTAGGAGGAAGACCCAAAAAGACCTGAGACAGTTGACTGGCTCTCCTCGCATTTTTTCTGAGTGGGGATGCCTTCTTGGTAAGCTTCTGATTATTATTAGCCATGCTACTGTCATTGTTAGAGCTCTATCAGCTAGTGCATTTGTCATCACCGATTCCAAGTCTGTATTTCTGTTGCTTCAATAAATCACACTGCTAGTGAATTTGTGTTCCCAACATTCTTGTTGAATGTGATGAGACCTATAGTGCTACATTGGTTCATCACAGTATTCGTGAACCTGTGATCACACAACCTCTTATTGAACGTGACCTGATCTGTAGCGCTGCATTGGTAAATCACAGTATTTGTGAATCTGTGCTTGTGGAACTTTCCATGGAACATGACCAGACTTAATGGTGATTAATTGGTTCTAATCAGTAATTAAGCCTAGATGCACCCAGCCCCTCTGAACTCTGAGGACCAGCTGGAAAGGAAGAGGATTTATTTTCTGCCAAACTTCTTACTCTTAATGTAACAAGGGACAATGAAGTATTATGGACGAGTAACACATTTGAGAGATGGGTGGGTTCTGAAAAAAACTATTATCAATTACTCTTTAGTGTTTGGCTCTAGTACAGTAATTTTTATTTGAACAGGCCACATGTCATCATGGTTTTGATTGCAAGAAATGACTGACTTGTTAAAGGGCATACTAGTAATTTGCTATCTTCAGCTTTATCCCTCCTTTCTCTGGTAAAGCTTCTGTTATGGCAGGTATTGTTCTACAGCTTAAAAGGGGGGAAAAGTGGAAAAAATGTTTGTTTACTAAATTATTCCCAGTTTTGTTTTCAGATAGCTCACATCAAGTTCAATTCAATATATCTTGCTGCTTATTCTGAAAACAAGCAATTTGATTGCTCCACAAGTCTGACCCAATCAGTTTGACCCTTCCCTCTTTTATACTGGTGTTCATCCAAAGCTGTGACAATAAACCTGATGGAGTAACTTGAGCTACAAGCAAGCAGGGAGTAAATTCCCATTCACTGTTTCCTTAAGTAAACTTTACATAGGTTCATGTGATAGCCTCATCAAAAGGATTTGTTATCAGGAACAAAATGTCACTGTTTATTTTTGAGACGGGCGTGTGTTAAAGGACTGGCTGATTCCTAGAGTACCTGGAGTGAGGATCACTGCATGTATACCCAGTTATACAAATAGAAACAGTCCTTCAAATAACAACTATTTCCTCACTGCTCTCTTTAGTTGCAGTTTGTGAAGTTCCATTTGTCTGCACTCAGTGAAGAGAACTGCATTGTTTGTAGTCAGTTTTCACGGAGACCTGACAGTGACCCCAACTATGAAGCATACCTAGAAGACAGAACAAAGTCTCCCACTTAGAGAATCGGCTCTTCTCCACTTTAGGAGACTGATGGCAGCTCTTCATCCTATGGAAGATACTCTGGAGTTCCCACTGGGCTCCTGTTTTGTATCAGGATCAGGAAAGAAAAAAAGACAAGGCTGTACCATGATGATGCCATTCATACTAGAGAATGAATTCTCAGCTCTCTAGAACTATGCAAACAGGAGTAACAGAAAGGTAACCTCATATGCTGTTTTGACATAATATGATGTCTTGGCAATATTTCTCACATCACCATAATATACATATAATCCACAAAAGCCTAATGATGACCATTTTCTGAAGAAAAGATTGCTTCATTGAAGAAAGGATATGTCCTTGTCCATATGCATGGTGACTGTACATTAATCCATTAAACACCAAAATAGTGCAGAATGCAATCAGTGATTCTCAAAATCCATATACTGTTCAAAAGTTTCAGTGCTGAAATACACTAAAAGTTCTAAACTGTCTGGATGATAAAACAGCAGGAAACTGGCATTGTAGCTAATAAATTTACTTGAAGCACATCATCTTGACTATTTCCATTCTGAATAATAAAATACTAACTGGAGATAATAATAACTTCTTCCCATTCTTTAGGAAGGGTCTGTTTAGAAAATAATCCTAGTTGTTCATTAGATGAAAACACACTGCCACTGAATTAGTTTTCCACATATATACAGGACCTATTTTCTGAGCTCAGTCTCTGCTAAACATATGAATCTTTATCATATATTATTTCCATATCTCCTATAAGAGGAGTGTACATCTTATTCATGAATTATACTCCTAAGGAAGGTTTAAAGGAAATAAAGCTGTTTCACAACATGTAGCACCTAAACTCCCAATGCCCTATGCTTGCCATTAACAGTACAGTGACAGCATGAAATTAAATTTCAATACATAATTAAAAATTAAAAGAGAAATGTTGTCTTCACTTTTTCAGAGCATCCAGGAAATTTGCAATATATGATGAGAGAAAGAGAAGTTTAAAATCTTACATTCTGAAAATAAGTTAAAAATATTTTTTGAGGTTTTGCCTTGGACAGTATCTTTGTACTGTTCAGTTTATTCCCTTTTGCCAAAGTACAGGAACATTACTAGGGTCAATATAAAGAACATTAAGCTGAAGACATACTAAATCAATTTTAAATTATTTTTCTTGCTTTTGGCTTCTTATCCTTCAGTAAGGCTTTCCTCATACTGCTTAAACCACCCTGAACTTGTAGAATCAAATTTGTATGTATAGTTCTCTTGCATGTCAAAATATAAATAATTGAATAATGTTAACTTCCAATTGCATTTTCTCTTTTATCAAAATTATTTGACAAAAATCTCCTTTTCAACTTCTGAAAAGCTAAATTTTTGAAAAATGTAGAATAATATTAATTGTACCTAAGAAAATGTGACTTAAGGAATTGGATTTATTTAGTAATTTAAAAGTGCCAGAGACTAAATAGTGGCATTCATTAATGGTATTGCAAGGGCTGGGAGAACTTCAAGGTCATGGACTGCACCTTGAGTAGCAAGAAGGAATGGTAAGTCCATTCTCTTTATCTTCTAAATATGGTTAGTAAACTCGTAACATTGCAGGAAGTACTGAAACCTGTTAGAGAAATTGAAAGGTGAGGCAAAATGGTAAGCTATGTGTTTTCCTACAGTAATCACTCCTGAGGAAATCCTTGTTCTTAAACTGGGGACAAATGCAAGGGAGGGCATGTTATGTGAGCGGCTGACTGCTTGATACAACTCTGGCTCTTAGTACTTAGACCAGCCCACACGTTTTCCTGTGAAATCATCTGATTAGTTTACAGGAAGATAAGAAAATTTTGGATCCAATGTTGCAAATAAAGTGGTGGATTTGAAGTTACTGAGATTAAGGTGGTTCCTATGAATAAGTTCACTAAGAAATATTGTAGCTTTATCAAGTGTATCACTTGCATTCTAGCTAAAATGTGACTATAAGGTATAACTGAGAAAATGATTTGTTCAGGTCCAGTTTTGTCAATTCAAGCCATGTTGCATTAATTTCATGTTTAATGCAACTAAAAGAATATAACCACAAAATGCGGGATAAACAGCCTTACAGCTACATCCATTTAGCAAATGTTGCAGGTGGACCTCAGGACTTAAGTCACTTCCCTGCCGAAAGTGAGAAGTGACTGTGTAGCACTCACAGACCAGACATGATAAAAAGGCTTAAACACAACTTAATGATGGCATAGGACTCAGTGAGACTTCTCTGAGCAAGTTAAAGTTTTCCTCCCAAAGAATTTGTCATGGGTTTGCCATGGATAAAAATATTCCTTACTACTAGTTCACAGATTTTAATGCAGAAAGGATCACTGACTAGGAAAAATTACTTTAATTTCAAATAGCTGCCTAAGCCATTTTGCACCATGTAAGTTTGCAGATCCAGCTTCCATAACGTGATAGGTCCTAAACTATTATGCTTCCTGCAGAAAAGAGCCTCTATGGACTTTAAAAGAGGTTTTTCTGCTGCATCTCAAGAGTGGCTCTTGTAAGCAGAACTGTGTCATTGCAAGAATTCTGCACATAATGAATCAAGCAAAAATAAACAAAGTAAGACCATAAATCCAAAACACCAATGCCTGTGAAACAAGTAAAAAAGTGGGACTTCTGCAATGTAAAGGAAAAAAGTAAAGACTTCAATGAAAAATAGTTTGGAACATAAAAAACTCTTGTTTTGTGTGGGAGCCACATATAAATTGACATATACATCATTGCATTATACATAGTATAATAAATTCTCTTAATGTGCTTACTGGCTACAACATATCCTTAAGGTCACTAATGACTAACTGCAGGTAGGGAGTGTTTTATAAACTTGCTGAGACACGGTCACTTGATAGCACTTGTAAAACACCAGATCATAAACTGTGTCATGCTGTCTACATTCTCCTACACAGAGAACCTGGCTTAATACCATAATTAAAAATTTAAGCAGAGAGAACCTGGTTTCAATGTAACTGAAAACCTCACTAAATTTATCTTTTTGAATGTTAAGACAAGTACAGGTTACACAGTGAACATAACTATGTCTACTGATACAAGACTTACTCTGAGGCATTCTGAACTGATTATCAGTTTAACACCACTTTTGTGAACGTGTGTGTGTGTGTGAGTATATAGCTGACAAAGTATGGTGACCTAGTAACTTGGTCCCAAAATAAACTGTAATAAGTTGCAGTGCTAGGCACAACTGTCTTGGTCTTCAGCTACAGTCACTCCAGACAGGAAATACGTGGGGACATATACAAAACAGCCTCAGGATTGGATGGACCTTTTATTAAAGGTCCTCTAGCACTGATAGATCTCTGTATTAAGATTATGATGCAATTGTGAAAAAAATAAATCACCAGAGTCTGAAAGTGGGTTAGACAATCATAGGTGGAAAAGAGAGCTTCTTTTTCACCTATCCTGTAAAATACCTATTGAAGCACACATTGTTCTGCTCACTTCAGATCCTAAATTTTGAATGTAAACAAAAGCCGACTACTTCTGAATTATTAGAACTGAAATAACCAGTTGCCTTTCTTGACAAAAGAAGCAAAAGAATGCATGTGATGTTTTGCAACCTCTGGCTCCTTGAGATATTTCATAAGGGTTTTTCTACACCTGTCAAAACTCAGCACACTTACTGTGCCTAAATATTTCTTGCAGTCGATTTACTTATGAGAAATCTTTAGCAAGTTGTGTAAAACATTTAAAAGCTAGCTTCTCCACTTGCTAGATAATGGTACAAGTTATATAACCTACCATAAAAGATTTTTCATAAAAGGAAAAAACAAGGAGCTTTAAATACAAAACAGCCTATATTTAAAGAGCCATCAAAGCAGTGTCAGAAGTGACAAAAGATAGGAAAATAGAATGACAATGACATTCTGATCTTAATTCACATCATTTAAAAGTAGCAAGTTAGAGTGCACTTCCTCTTAAACTTCTGGGTTTCATGGATCTTGGCAGAATGCTGTAAAACTGTGCAAAAATAGATAGTGATTAGTTACATAAAGAGTTAAGCAGATATATATACGTCTTACTAAAGCTTTGCAAACCAAACTCTGCCCTACTTTTAGCTACAGAAATTCACTGAAGATTACTGGGCAAGCAAGAGCAAACAGGGGTGACTCTTTGACAACAACTGCCAGTAAACTGCCCTCTAAAAGACCAGACACTGCTTTGACCAAAAAGCTGTACGCTTTTGCCTTCTAAGGTGTTGAATGCCTTTATGTTTTGAGCTCTGTACCTAATGCCAAACTCCTGCAGGGCAACAGCGGACAATCAATCCTGCTGTTATTTTTAGAATTCAATTTCTTTAGATATACTGTTTACTTTATAACTGGACTCATCATTCTCCTGGTTGCGGATTTGATGGTAATATCCACTGTGTGCACCCATCAGCTTTCCAGAGATGCTTGTAACTCTGCAGACTGAATTGTTCTGTTCTGTTCCTGCACAGCTTTCATGCTCTTGGGTGACAGGCATTTAAGCATTTGTAGATTTGGCAGCCATACTTCTGAATGTCAAGACTTGGTCCTGGCATATGGTAAATGTCCTCTGTTTCAGAGGAGTTGAAAGTGCTCCTCTGTCTAGAGCAGGGTGCCCCTGACTGATTTTTTGAAAGCATTTTTGATGCCAGAAGATTTGGACAAATGAGAATCAGTATTTTCATAATTAGGCAGGTGTTTTATCATAAAATCATCAAACAATATTTAGAAGTCAAGGTCCCACTGGAACTCTTATTACGACCTGGATAAATGTGAAAATTCCAGTGGAAACTAAATATGCAAGTAGGCTGAGGGCTGAGTATTATAATGAATAACATGTAGATATCTTTTGTGGTATAAAAACAGAAGATGAGGAGGATGGACATATTTTGGCCAATTTTGCACTTGCCACTTTAGGTAAAAACTTTGTTGAAAAGGATGCAGAATCTATTGTCACAAAATGCTCCAGATGCTAGCAGTTACAGCACTTATCCTGGGGGAAGCAGATTTTGGTTACAAACTCTATTTGAGAAAGAGGTGAATTTCCACCCTGTGTTTCATTCAACTCTGAATCCTATGCAGTGGCAGAAGATGGATGTCAGTACCATTTTTATCTTCACCACTATGACTCTGAAATGGAGTCCTGAGCTCCTGACTACCGGATCGGTCTTCAGAGCTCATTTAAGCAAGGCAAAACCTCAACAGTAAAACCTGGGTGGCATGTCCCGTCAAGGCGCTGGGCAGCTGCAGGCCTTAGCGAGAGAGCTGTAGGCAATAAAGCAAATTTACAATCAAAACCGTAAGTCTATATATAATTTAGCAATCGCTGTTAGGGTATTAATTGCTGGATGTAAGTTTTGAGACTATAGATTTGAAATACAGACACCAAAAATGGCATGACTAAATCACATCTATTGTACATGTAGGTTTAAGCTGCACTCATCAGGAATACAAACTGCTTGAAAGCAAATCTAAGCATGACAGGCACAGAGAGAGGGGAAAAAAGCCCCAGCCTGAGCCTATGACCTCACGTATGCCTCACTGCAGTGCACTGTCAGCAGTGGGGCTCGGCAGAAAAATTGTTTTGCGGTCTTTTTAGCAGACAACACTACTACGTGGAGAATCGGGCTTTTCCCGGTTATTTTTTGGGGCAGTGTGTGTGTATGTGAGAGCAATCAGGTGTTCTCGTCCCAGCATGCCAGTGCCAGGCCTGCAGAAGGCCTGCGAGACTCAGGCCTAGGAAGGCGCAGTCCGAAGCTGCTCCCCAGCCTGCGGGACACGGCAGCCGCGTCTGTGCAGCCTTAGCCGCGGGAGAAACGACGCTGGAGTCACCTGTACTTCCCCTCCGCAGCCCATTTCCAGGTCTGTGTACTGCACGTTCCGAGGCGTGCAGGAAAGGGCCCAGCCGCCCTCTGAAACCGGGACAGAACGCCCCGTCCAACACAGAAGTGTAGCTACAATGGCACATTTAAAGAGCAAATCCTCAAGCCTTAACTCTCCCAAGTGTCGAACACCCGGTTCCTGTGACAGCTTCCTCAAGTAAAGCCTGCAGGGGAAAAAAAACCCCAAACCAACCAAGAAACCAAACAACGAAACTTAAAACACGTCGCATTCGGCGACCGTAGCACGGTACCGTACACGGTGGGAGCCGCGGACCTGCCGGGGCTGCGCCGCGGGGACCTCCTTCGGTTCCCCGGGCACGAAGACCGGCCCGGCCCCGGGCAGGCCGCGGGACGAGAGCAGGAGGGCAGGACGGTCGCGCCCACAGGACTGCCGTGGACAGCTCCATCGCCGTGTCCGTCGCCAGCCCCCGAACCCGCCCAGAGCCCTCGGGCACAGAGACACCACCGCGGCTCTAACGAGGCGCTGCCCCCAATTAGCGCTTGTCGCCGGCGGCGCGGGCGGCCC
>JAOXXN010000459.1:438811-463811 GCA_026770055.1 Myrmophylax atrothorax | reverse complement strand
AGTAAATTATTTTGGTAAGGGGGTAAAGATGGGAATCAATTTGTTTAATTTAGGGCAGAATTTTGACCATTTCTCATCCTCACAGCAATAAAACACGTATTGCAGCGAAGTGGTTTTATGCACGCTACCTGTGCAACAGAAGAACACACCCTTCCTTTTCCTCTGTTTTCTGGCGAAGTGTGGGCTTGGCATCATTGTGTATGGATGCATGTGTGGACATTTTCTTTAACACATTCAGTAGTTGAGTATATATGGTCTTGCATTTGAAAAATAGCTGGAGAGCCAACTAAAATTACACTGGCTGAATTTGTTCTTCATTGTAAACAGTAGGAAAGATTTAACAGAGATACAGGCAGTGCATAGTCAGAACTGAACTGGAAAACTTCAAAATGAGAGAGATTAGAAGTGAAATTCTGAAGACTGCAGCTCACATAGGACTGTTAAGGAGGAAGAGAAAAACAAGTGGCGTTTCGATTAAAATCGCAAAATGTAAAAAATGGGCTGTCAAATCAGTTTGACAACTGAGGCTTGTTTGTCCCAGTTTTAGTTTATTTAGCCTCTGAAGCCAGCAGAAAAGCTTAGAAGCTTATGAAAAGCTAGGAAATGTATTATTCTGGAGTTAAACCAGAAACCTTTTACTTGGTAATAACTGCTAAGTTCTGAAACCAGATGATATGCTTCCTTTACCTCAGACCTGTTAGGCAGCCTTTCTGTGTAAAGCTGCTGGTAATTACTGGGAAGTTTGTTGTTGCCACTATTCCATGAGTTACTATTGGAATAACCTTTACTCTTGCAACTGCAGAATAGCATACAGGATGACAAGAACTTCCGTATTACCAGATTTTGCCATTCATCAGCAAAGGAAAGTGTCTTTTTCTCTCACTTGTTTAGGCAATTCAGACAGATGCTTAAGACACAGGAAGTAGCACAAAACATGCTGAGCAAATGTTTAAATTAAGACATATGCTCTGTTTTTTACTGGCAAAAGGCTGTGCTCTACAGTGCTTAAACATAAAAGCATTTTTGTGTCTTTGAGAGATGATAATTGCTATGATGTTGCCTCACTGACTGTATTGGTTTATAAGCCCACCAGTAATTACAGAGAGGCGCAGTGGTGACCCCGTGGTTATAGTCATCTAACAACTTCCCTGATAAAAAATCCTTGCAAATTTTTTTCTTTTTTTTTTTTTTTAAATGAAAGAAATGTGCAGTAAGGGAGAGTGTTCTGGTGAGAACCCCGTGTGCCTTTTGGGAAACAGTGGGGGAGAGGGAAGGAAAAGGGAAAGATGATGTGTACCTTGGCAGCGAGAAGCTCCTCTCCTGCCTCGCACCACTGCTTGCCCTTTGGATTGTCCAGCATGGCTGGAAATAAGACTGGGGCATAAGGCTCCTGCCGAATAGTCAGGACATATACCCATGAAGAGAGGGAGGCTGTGTTACCATTTTGTATATAGCTTTTGCACCATTTTATGTGGTGAGATTTGCCTTCCTTTTAGGGACCAAAAAGAAGTGCTGACATAATTCAGCACTGGAAAAAAACCCCATTAGTTAGCAGATAGGTTTCCAAGTGGAGTGTTGCTATGCAGGGATGCCCAAGCTTTGTAGCATTTTTGTGAATTTGATCCTGCCCCATTGTGTATGTGCATCGTGGTGCAGGTTTTAGTTATACACTTGCTGATCATATTGCTAGTTTTCCTAGAAGACCTCTTGCAGCGCACAAAATAAACACTAGGAAAGTAGAATTAAGACTGCAGACGGGATTATAAAGCTGGCTTGAAAGTGTTTGGGTTCTTGTCTCAGCAACTGAAATATCTTTAAACATGAGGATTCAGGCAAGTAAAATAATTGCCATTGTAAGCTCCTTAAGATTCCAATTTTGATTTATTTTACAGAAAATGCAGGTAGTGCTCACACAGGTCAGTTACAGTGAGTACTATAGACTTGGTCCATTAAAACTTGTAAAAGGATTTTAACATCAAGGCTGTCAAATGTGGAGTATTCAGAGTTATCAATTTGGTCTTTTTTTTTTCTTTAATGAAATATTGTGATATATTATTTGTGGATGTAATACAGGACTGGATTTATCACAAATGTGGGTCAGTTTGTGAACAGTGCAATTACAATTGTTAAAAAGTCACTTCTGTGGTCTGCAGATTGACTACCTCTTGCCACTGACTTTCAGAAAACCTGTTTAGCTACAAGGCACAATGGGAGCAGAGCAAAGATGATAATGTGAAACACAGGATGCATTAATTGCATTAAGTAATGGATGACAGAATACATCTTGAAGCTGAACCTATCTACACTCAAGAAATGCTATTCCTATGCAAGAAATTGAATGAGTTAAAAATTAATCTTTATTTTAAAATGCAAAAATATAAAGTGTTTTTAAGAATACCTATTTGTCTTTCTATTTACCTGTATTATTACAGATTTTGTCTTGGTTCAAAATGGTATTTTTCATTCCACTGGTATCTGGTGGAAGATGTCCCTGCCCATGGCAGGGGGAGTGGAACTAGATGAACTTTAATGTCTCTTCCAATCCAAATTACTCTGTGATTGTACCTTGAACTACTTCTTGTCTAAATTTTTTCCCTTGATACTGTTTGTCTTAGTGGTGGCACAAACTCTAGTTGAGTATAGCAGAAAGCGTTTTGGCACAATGTCAGAAGTAGATGTCTTTAACTTTTTTTTTAAATAGTAGTTTTTAAATATTACTGAAATATGTCACAAATAGTAAACAGAACTGTAAATAGTGATTGCCTGTATGCGTAGGATTTAGACATAAGAAATCATCTTTCTTAGCCCAGGACAGGTACTTAATGCTCTGGTATTGAACACTGTGGTGTTATGGCTGACACACTTAAATGTGCAAATGTCAGGCAAGTCAAAGTTATAGTCCCCACAGTAAACCTGAATTGGTCTCTTTATGGTTATGTAGTTGTGTGGTATGCTGTATTGCCAACTCCAAATGTTAAATCATGCCAGTCACTGAATATCATGAGACTGGCTGAAAATTAATCATGAGATACACATAATAAATTTGAGGCTCTTTTTACTTCCCTTCTAATTTTAAGCTGTCAAACTGTGCTTGGCTCATGCTTCTTACTTTTTTCCCGAGTGTTTTTCCATAATTGTTTTTTTGCAAATAAGGAGTAAAACATTCAGGATAAAGTCAATGAAGCTAAGTATGAGATACAGCTGACAACTTTTGTCATAATTTCCTGGTCTCAGAAAATGTGTGATGTGTACTCTGCTAAGAAAAAGTAATACCAAACTATCAAACTATATGCATTGTCTTTCTGAAATTGCTTGTTAAGTTTTTGTGTACTACATATCATAAGATGGCACAGATATGATGATGGCCATTCTTTTTTTGTGTTAGAAGGCAAGGAAACACAAGGCATAGTTTTGAGTGGAGGCCTTCTAACTTGGCCTCTCACTTTTGGTCTACTTAAATGATTTCTTTGCAGCGTCTTACACTGCCAGAAGTTTTGGACATTTGCTGGATGAGATTCAAATTCTTCAAAGGAGAAAAAACTTCTCACTGTTGTGCTTGGAATGTGAAACAGTGGCAATGAGAACCTGTGCTTTTCTTTTTTTTCTTCTGCTTAAAAAGCCTTAGCAGAACGACTCAGTTGAGCAGAAATAAAAATTTGTCCCCTTCATCTATAAAGAATTTGCATTGCAATAGGTTGTTTGGCATGTGTGGCGTACTGTGTGCATGTTGTATATGGTTCCTGAGAATTAATTTTCAAAAATGCTGCTTTTTTCTCCATCTTTAATACAGTAAACTTCTCTTACAGTGTTCTGTCTGCTTATGTGCATGGCTTCTTTTAGTGTCTTGACTGTTTGGAGGTTTTGCAAATGTGAAAAAAACCCTCCAACCCTATTCTGGGTTACCCCAGAAAGAAGTGATTGCCCTGGGACTGAGTAGTTGGTGCTGGAGTAGCACCGTGTAGAAGGTATGATGAAGCTGCTACTAAGACATTGCCTGGTTTTCAGTTACAGGTGTAGCCAGTGATGCAGATGTACTGTGTCAGAAGAGTACTTCCTAGAGCAAAGGGGGTCCTATCCCCTTATGTTTTCTGACTTTGAACCCAAAATCAAACAAATCAAAACACAGCAAGGCCAATACATGCTTCTCTGCAAATAATAAATATTGTGGCACATGTGGGCAGTGACAGCAAATGTTTTTGAAATATAACAATGACAATTTTAAACCCGGGAACAACAGCAGAAAGGTCTGTTGTCTGTTGTGTTCTCAAGGCAGTGGGCTTCCTCAGAACTCAGGTGTGCCCAGGGGTTGCAGTGTCAGGCTCATCAGGGAATGAGGGAGGAGCAGGTAACCTGAAGCCTACTGAGCTGGCACAGTGATAAGATCCTTGCAGCAGCTGGGAGAAGCCTTGCATGATGGTGCACAGACATCAGTGTTTAAAGAATCGGGGTTGCAGGATGCTATTGACAGTTGCTCTATGGCAGAATCTGTCATTTACCTCATTAACAGCATTATTTAAAATTAATCATAAGACAAACTGGAATGAGTTTTTAGTGAGGAATTGAGGAGGGAGAAGGCATTTTGGTCACGCTTTTTTGTTCTCAAATCTTACTACTTCTTGGCAGGAAAGATGAATCTTCGTTATTCTTTTTCTTTATAATACAGATATGTAATGGGGCCTCCAGGTTGAAATGTTTGGATATCTGGTTAAGCTGCCTTTCTCAATAATTTATATTTGCTTGTAAACTGATTTCTCCTATTTATCATTTCATTCAAATTTTACTTTTTAAGACTGGGGGAAATGGTGCAATTAGTGAGCAAAGTTTTTATTTTGGACAGCCACTTTTCCACATTTCTTTGCTTTCACAGGGATGAATAAGAGGTTTTCAGCCATGCCTCATATCTGAAATGATTCTTGGCTTTTTTTGAAAACACAGTCCTGCTTTTCTATTAAGTCTTACTATTAACAAGTCAAGGGAGATGAAATAACTGTAGTGCAGCCTAGCTGAAGCTTGGGAAAGGGGCACTCTTGTTAAGTGACCGTGCTTGTCCATGTGTTTTCATGACATCTGCTTCACTGAGGGCTGTGCAGGACTACGTTTCTGTCAGAAGCTCTGGTGGTGTCTCTGACAGCTGAGCTGACTGTCTGCCTTGGGGGATCCTGTGTTGGGTTTGAGGTGGACAAGCCACCATTTAGCTGCTTGAGAGCCAAATAGCCAGTGGCAGCATGGACTTATTGTGGGCATTTGAGTTCCAGCAGCTGAGCCAAGCTGTGTTGTGGTTTTGGCTTTGGGAGAGATATGGGTCTCCACTGGATTTTTGTGGTAGCTACAGGAGGAAGCCGCTTTTCTATGCTGGCTGCAGGAGGAAAAAGTTCAGTACTCATATTTCATGAAGCACTGTGGATCTGCAGAGAAAAGTCAGTGTACTGTCTGTTCTGGTTCCTGCTCTGGATACCTGCAGATGCTTACCCAGTGGCTTGACTGCCTTGGATCCAGGGAAGAGACCATTTTTAATCTAGAGGATGTGACATTATCACTTGGGGTTTCTCTGACTTTGAGTTCATGAGCTCTGCAGCACTTTGCAAAACATTCCTTGTAACATTTCTGTGCCTCTGTTTCCTCCTCTGAAATGGTGGTGATATGTACATGACTGTGAGTGATCTAAGATTTAAGTCTGTTGACATCCATTATTACCTGATAGGTTCTAGAGAATCACATAATACTGAACAAATGTGTATTCGCTGTGGAAGGAAGAGGCCTCTTTCCAAACTCATGTCTGCTATGTAGCAAGGTCCAGGAGTGCCTTAACAGCTATGAGCTTTCCTTTGTTCTTATGCCCCAGAGGTTACCAGGAGATAGAACACCACAGATACTTCAGTCATCCTCCTGTCTGCAACTCTGTTAGTTGTATTTGGAGATAGAGGTTAGAAATAGGGTAGTCTGGTCAAATATAATAACATTTGGAGAAGAAAAGCAAAGATAACAAGGCCAAAGCTGGTTGAAAAGCACTAGATTTTTAGCTTGAGGAGAAGGCAAAGAACAAGAAATGTTTGGAGGAAGCTCTTTAATTAGTTTTCTTCTCATGTCTGCTATTTCCCTGTGCTACTATTCACTTTATATGACAACATCCCCTTTCTCAGTGCCCCCTTTGAAAGATGGCACCGTGCTGATGTGTAAAAGAGAGTCAGCTACAGCACCACTACCATCAGCTTTCTGTAGTTTTATAAAGCATTTGACAAGATACAAAGTAGATGCCTGTTCTTGAAATAGGCATCCACAGTGTTTGAATAATAGAAGATTGGAAAGACTTAGAGCATAAAATATATGCTGTATATTTGTCTCAGTGTGTTAACAAAGGATAGGTTGTGTATTCTTATCCACATCTCAATCAGTAAAACTTTCTGTCCTAATTCCAGAAGGCCACTGCAGTCTGAGTATGTCACTTATTTTCAGTTTTTATCAGTACTTAATTTCTGGCAGCAGACAACATGTCTTGTCCTGAAAAATAACTGCAACAACAGCAAAATCAAGCATTGTTAAGAGTTTCCTACTTATTTGTTGCTCTAAAGCAATATCAGTGCTGACTTCATCTAAAAGTCAAAAGGACTTTTTACATCAGAGTTACTTGTTATGTATTTGCTCTTGAAAAGTGAATTGCGTGTAAGTTCTTAGTTTAATTCGTTCAAGAGTGGTATCCCGCTTCCATTGCATCACTGCTTCCAAGTTCTTATGGAGATGGCTGTTAAGGAGAACAAAGCTAATGATGTGTCTTTAATGTGAAGGACACAAGGAAAAGAACATCATGTATATCTACAAGGCATTTAGTTTTCTTCCTCCCACAATGTTGCCTGGTTTATCTCTACAAGACTGATGACACCAAAACGTGCACCCTGTTTCATTTGTTTGCAGTGTAAGAAAAACTCTTTACAATTATGTGCCTGTAGTGTCGTGAAAATTTCTGGGGAATAGGTTGTTTCTGACATTTTTTCTAAAACCACAGTCTACTGAGGATGAAAATCGTTCTTGTTCTTAGGTTTGATCATGTAGATACCGATGTTGAAAGCAACAGCACCACAAGGTTGTATAAGAAGAGTGCCTTTGTGAGCATACATGCGGTTGCTTTTTTTTTTCTGAGGTTGTAGGTTTCTATTTGAAGATGAATTTTCGAGCGTGTATACAAAATGCTAACATTAGCAGTCTTGCTATTGTACACTTAACCTACCTCTGTGGAAAGACGTAAGACTTTTCTTTGCAGATACAAATATCCAACTTCTTTGCATATGCAACATTATTTTTCAGGCATGCCTTCAGTTAAGTGGACATACAGACCTTGTGAATGTAGGAAATTAGGGTATTTTGTCCTGTGTTTAGTTGCTTTTAGCTCTCTTTTCTGCTTGGAACTCATATGTGTATTTCCTCTAAAGCACTGATTTTTAACATGCCTTTGTGTAGATGAGAAGAATCCTGGGATGATCTCAGTCTACACATTTTCGAAGAAAAGTGCAGTTGTAATTATGCACTGCATTAAGGGTCAGGAGGTTTTGGGGATTTTTTTTAAGCCTGTAATGGAACCTGGAGAGGCTGAAAATCTGTAGACATGGGAAAGCATCTCTGTATTAGAATCATGGTATCATAGAAGCGATTGAATAATCTGAAACAATACAGAAAGCTCTTAAGTGGATAAGACGCAGCTGACAGGGTCTGGGACTTGGGGGGAATCAAGGTGCAAGTTTCCAGTCTAAGCTGTCAGGGTGTCCTGTGAGACACTGGACAAACCACTTTGGCTCCTTTCTGGAGCAATGCTGTGGGCACTTCTGTACCACTGGAGTGCAGGGCCCACTGAATGAGGGCAGAGAAATGCTTTGGTGTGGGAGGTCAGTTAAGAGATTCAGTACAGTGCCAAAGAAATCCAGCATGTATAGGAGGTAGCTCATACTAATGTTGAGGTTGCAGGAATGTCTCTTACCTCTCACTGCTTGAAAGCTAAGCCACCAAAGTTAGTGCTGCCAGGGCGTGCTGCTTTGGCTTGGTAGTTTCCGAACCACTTTTTGAAGAGCGGCACCTAAACTTTATTTCAAAGTATAAGCATAGTACTGATTTTTCTTAAACAGAAAAACTGGCAAAGGCAGAACTCTTGGTTCATCTTAGTTCAGCTATTTTTCTGTCTACTATGAAGACCAACATTTCTTCTCTCACAGAAAAATTACTTGAATACCCAGGAGAAAGCTGTCTGGTTTGCATGAGTTCCTTAATGTTTCAGTAGAACTGAAAGAGGAGAGATGCATGTGTGCTGTCCCCCTGGAAAGACTGGCTAGCTGGACAAGTTGTACTGGGTTCCTGTCACTGCCCCAAACCCATTTACATGGTTTAGCCAGCAGTGTTTTTTCAAGTACGGTGATTCTGAGCAGGAACTGGAAAAGAGACATTCCTTTTCCAGTGGAAGAATTGGGAGTATTTCCAGTGCTCACAGAAGCCTATTAGACAGGTAAAGAGAAATAAAGAAAAAATTGAAGTAATGCATATAATGCTCTGATTAAACTATTTAACCTCTAAGCTGCTACATGGAAGTCTGTCTGTTCTCCACTCCATTTTTTTTTTAATGTGCTGCTGCTGTATATTATTATGTGGGAATAATTCTGTCAGAGATTCTAAGCTGTCTGGGGAACATGGCTGGAGAAGCATTTAAGTTATGGGAGTTTCAAGGAAAAGGTTTTTGCAGGGCTTAGTTATGAGCTGGATACCAAATAACTTGGTATTGTTGAGCCAAAGACTCAGCAGGGTTAGCAGGGAGGAGCTTTCAGTGCTGAAGATGGAAACCCCCTCTGCATTTCAGGTGACTTCAGCACCGTATAATCCCTGAGTGGGGAGACGAGGGGGTGAAAATTGAAGTTTGGGATTTTAATCCCTAAATTTTTGTGGTGTTGTGACTTGTTTTTTTTAAGATTCAAAGGTACATTTATGTTTCTTTAGATAAGGGTAGAAGCCCCCTATGTGTGTAGGAATTCTAGAAAACCTTCTTGAGCATTTGTCTGTTGCTAACTTTCTGCGGAATTACATGTCTAATCTGCTTAGGCATTTTTAAAATTCCATTACATAGCTTCTGGAGACTTTACCTCTGGCTTCAGATCATTGTCTGGGAAGTGGAAGTAATACTGTTTCCTGAAGCATAGCCCTTACCACAGAGAATTGTTTGGAGACCAGTATATTGAGAAATGGGAGGTGGGACACTATTACATGGGAGTCACTTAGAAGTGACTGTGTTTATCTCATAGAGCATTATACTTGCGGCAGAGTGCTCTTTCCCAAGACAATTTTGTCCTTCCTTTGCTTCCCATGTGAGTTCTGCTGTCTTCCGTCCCAGCTGCAATTAAGGCTCTACTGATGTACGCTTCAGTGGTAATGCAGTCAGTGCTTTGATCTGTATTCTGGAAGTTTGCCTGTGGTAATCTATGGAATCAGCTTCTGTTCTCCATCTGGACAATGGGGTAATACTACTTTTTTCTTACCAGGGTGGAATTTTGGGGGAAAACTGAAACAAACTTTCTTGCCTTGTGGTACTGTGTCCATCCCTGCCACTTGCATGCGCAAACCTTTCCAGTGCATGTATACGTGCAGTGGTTGCAGCACAGTGGCATCTTGATTCTCTGGTACAAGCAATTATATTGTAAAGTTATGGAAAATATGGGATTTGATAAACTTTCTGCATCTGAGACAGGCTCTCAGTGTGGCTCTCAAGTAACTAGTTTCCCAGTCTCTTTTTAGCCTCAGTTGTATTTCTACCTGCCCACTAGACAATGAATCTGTACTAGGCTGTTCCTTGATATATTTATTGCAGAGGCTGAAGGAAGGAAGGTGATGACAATGTGAAATGTCAAAAGATTAGGCAAACCAGCTTAATATTCAGCAGTGAGGATTACAGCTTTGGTTTGATCTCCACTCCTCAGTATATGTAATACCCCACACATGCAAGAAGCTGTAAATGTAATCTTGAGTATAAATGCAAGGTGGACTTTGGAAAAGAAGTACTAGTCAGAGGGCTGTTTTCAGCATAATATAGGTGAAAAGTTTGATATCTGGTTCTCTCCACTGAAACACTGCTGAGCTTTTCGACTTCGGTGAAGCAGTGGTATTTAGGTGATGAAGCAGGTCCCTTCCTCAGTTGGAGTATCACTTTGGTCCTACCTATCATGATTACCCTTCCTCAGAGGGATGCCAGTTTTGGAGGCAGAACAGCTGTAAAATTAACAAGACTATTATATCTCTCACTGTATAGTCTAGCTATAGTCAGTAGTGCTGAAGAAAGCCTAATTTAAAGGCATATAGAATGAGCTCTACAGTGTTCTGTGGTGGATATTGAGAGTAATTTTGTATTGCTTTAGGCTGCACTGGCAGAAAATGGCATCTATTTTCAAGACTTTGTTTACAGGTACAGAGTTAAGATAAAGTGCTGTTTGGTGCATGTGGATGATATTCAAGAATATGACTGAAGTACTCACAGGTGTGCTTTAACCACCATTGAACAGACTTGCTTAGGTCCTGATAAGTGAGAAGTTGGCAAGGTTTTATTGTGCTGATTATTTTTGCAGCTACTTGGGCTATTCTGTAGCTAGTTTAAGGCAATTCTGATTCTGCCCATGAATGAAGTTACACTTGTGATGGTAAACATACTTGTATCCCTTGTTAGTGATTTAAAAAATAAACATTTTCTCACTCTTTCCCTTGCTTTCACCCACACATCATGATGTGTTACATAGTAAAAACTGACCTATTTAGTAAATAAATCAGTACTTTTAAACTGCTTTCTCTTTTATTGAAGGTTATTTTTTTCCTCCCTTGTCTTCACTGAAGGCTCACACAAAGGAAACACAGTCTGAGCTATCCACTTGTCATCAAACCTGTTTCCTTTCCTACTCCTCCCAGCTTTTTCTGTTGCCTTTTGCAAAACAGATAATGATGTTACACAAAGAGGTTTGCAAACTGTCAGTAGATAATTTAGTGATTTTAAGGTTTCCTTTCTTGTATTCTGGCAAATTTCTAATGCGAACAGAATAGCACAGCTAAGTCTCTAATTGTCATGGGAAGCTGCTGTTACAAAAATGAGTAAGTATAATAGTTTTTGCAAAACAGATTTTCAGAAACCAGAGCAGATCCAACCTCTGTGTATTTTTATTGGTAAAAATGTTAGGATTTGAATGACTATTTTTCTTCTAAACGCTTGCCTGAAAGCCTTTTGATTAAAAGAGTAGCAAAATTGCAGACCTGGCAAACTAAATATGAAATTAACAAGCCCACAGCCTGCCTTTTGGTAAACTATAGAATTACTCCATGGAAAAAAGCCAGAGATCTATTAAAAATCCACAGCAGCATAGGCACAGAAATGTGGTTTTGCTGTCTTTCATGATGTATGTTTTAACTGATAAATATGCATTGTTTTATGAGCATGGTTTTTTCCACAGTTTGGACCACAGCATTTCATTTCTATCATTTGGCCACTACAAAGTTAGTACAACCACCACTAATTTACATTAGTTTTTATTTATTTATTGGTTTGAATTCACTGTACAATTGGATATTGGTGATTTGATTTACTAGACACCTAACAGGTGGCTCTGAAACTTTTACCTAGACCAATCACAACACTAACTGAGAGGTGAAAAGTATAGGGTATGATTGATAGCAATACAACTTGGTTGCAGCACAGTGGAGGAAGTGAAGCAGAGTGCCTTATCATGCCCAGAGAACTGTCTCTAAGATGAACAGCTTGCTGCATGTGGTCTGCTTACTTAACTATGCTGTTATTTTCTGACTTAAAAGGAGTGTTCACAAAAAGTCCCACCTTCAAGATTTTGGTGTCCGGAACTGAAGTTTTCTGACTTCAAGTACCTGTTTTTAAGCCAATTTTAAAGTGCATTTGAAGCAACAGTGAAAGCCTTCCCTCTGTCTCAGGAGCAAATACAGCATAATTGGTGAGAGCGTAATCTGTATTTCTGGCCCAGACATCTTTATTGAAGACTGGCCATAGGTGCAAAATTGGGACAACTTCATGGAGGAATCTTGTTTGACTGATGCCTTTTCTGATAAGAACATGTGTAAGGAGAAATGTGTTGATACGTTTAATCTGTTTGGAGAATTGATTATTTACCTCTTACATGTGCTTACATTTGATGTACTTTCCATGTTCTAGATGTTTTTATCCAAGTTTGTAGGTGTGATGAAAAGCACGTTTAACATACGGTGTGTCTTGAGTGTTTGTCTGAAATCAGTGCAATTCATAGTAGCTCTCCAAGTGTGATCTCACAGGAGTTACACACTAGAAAATGTTCCATGAAGTCTACATTTCCTAACCTGAGGGTTCTTGCTCAGTTTCTCCTATTCTGCTTTTTATGGCATTTTCTTAAATTTTGTGTTTCTTTGAAGTTATTTTACATTGAAATCCCTCTTGGATGAAGAGTATTTGAAAATTTCAATAATTCTGATGTATTTAAAGATAATGCCATTTAGTGTTGTGGGGAGTTAACTCAGGAGGTCTGCGGAGCCCCTAATGCTTAAGGAATTGATATGGAGCAGGTTAGAGTGTATTCTTGGATGAAAGCAGTTTGCCTCCCCTAAAGGGGAGGAAACCACCTGCAGAATGCAGGAGACCTTTTGACCAGCAGGATTCTTCCATGTATGTGTGCTTTAGCTGACTGACCAATTGTGGGATGACACGGTGTGGGACAAACTAGATAAAAGTAAGGTTGTAACTAAGAATAAAGTCCTCTTATCCTCAGAGTAAGCTTCCTGGTCTAACTGCTGCCTGAGCTGTCTCTGCCTCCTCGACCGCCGCTAATTTACCGTACTTTAAGAAAGGGCGACCCCCACATAGTGTTGCTTGACTCAGAGTTCTGGTAGGAGTTTTACTGGGGAAATGCCATTCAAATGAATTGAACATGAAGATGTACTTAGTGTATCCAGCTGTCTTGGGCAAGTGAATTTCCTGAACATATTAAGTGTGCACATCTTAAAAATGTCTTAGCATTTGCTTTGCAAATGAGTCTTCTTAGAAAGGCTAAAAAGAGAATTGTAAACGACCTGATTATTTTAGACGTATTTCACTACCATTTGTTAGGTATTCACATGCTGAAGGATTAAATTACCTGTTCTTTCCTTGTCCTCCATCACTTAGTAGGAAAAATAGCAAAAAACCCTAGCTGCAGAAATGCTGAAATCTGAATGGTGTTATTTTCATCAGAGATAGTTATGATACACAGTGATTGAAATTATGAGCAATGACAATTCATATAAATATTTTCTCCTCCATAGGACTTGGAACTACAGTCTTTTGTAGTTGTTCCTCTTTGGAAAGCAGCATTCTGCTGCATCAGGGTTCCCTGCTTGGTGAGCTAGTTGTTGGAGCAAGTCTTTTACTTCAAAAACGTGAATATGAATCAGTATCAGCTGAGTGGTGGCAGAGATGTGTGAAATGCTGGAGCTTCCAGTATGGTATAAACTCCTAGTGACAAGATGGGTGATAGTGCACGCTATGTTGCTCTTCCATATAGGGTGCTGCAATATGGAGGTTTTCCGTTATTGCTTCAATAGGACTATGGCACTGCCATGTCAAGCACAAGGAAATCATCAGTTTGAAACTTGCACTTGAATTCAGAGTAAGAGAAAATGTGTTCTGCTTTAACACCCTTCATATTTTAGTAAACTTTCACTTATGGAGTGTTGATTTAAGAATTAAAAAGTCTTTAGAATAGGAAAGGGAGAAAGGTGTCTTAAATGTACTGTGTTTCTCAGATGATTACTTTATTCCAGAAAGTGGAACTTAGTAAAGACCACCAAGGAGTATGAAACACTTATTTGTCTTCAGAAAGAATTAACAGGTATCATATTTAACCTTTGTTTAAAATGTGAGCTAGTAACATGCCTTATTTGAATTTCTGTCTTTACAAGGATTCAAAGTTGAAGCTTGATTTTATCATTGCTGTAAAATCCACTGTACTGTTCTTGCATCTCTTTCAGGGATGTCGTTAAAATTGTGCTGTTCTGTATTGGCTTAAAAGGGGTGTATCTTTATCTGTTATTTCAAATACTAAAATTTGTTACCTTAATCTCTGGAAATTGCATCTGAGTATTGCTCATCTTCATGGTACAACAGCATACTTGAAAAGGAAAATGAGTTAAAATGTTGTTTCCTTTAAACAAATACCTTGATTGCTGTTCATGATGTATTGTGAAATTGCTGGGTAGGAAGAAGACATGAAGGATTGAAGGAAAACATGACAAAGTTTTCAAACACTCTAAGAATTCTTGTAACTAGACTTAAAAAAATCCATCAAATAGATCACTGTGCTTACTCCCTGTATTATCTTTCCTGGAGGCAAACACAATCAAGTGTGGTTATCAATGAATCAGACAGGCTATGGGCTCCGCCTTTAATAACCTGCAAGGCTGGGGCAGGTTGAGCAAAGGAAAGCAGGGGTGAAGAGAAGTAGTCATTTGTTCCTTAGGCAGATGGACGGATTCCTGACCTCCAGACGAATTTGGAAGAAAATAAACATGAGTTCAGCAGTCACACTGTATTTCTTGGTTGTGGGGGTGACTTCTGATTGCTGCTTTTATAAGTATATTGATCAGCTCTATGTAGTTCATTAAAAGCTGCAACAACACAACACAACACTTCCTGGAGAAACTTAATTTTCTTGTCAGAACGTGTATGCTGCCACTGGTTGTAGTGTTTTCTGCAAGCTTCAAGAATGAGGAGTCCAACTTTTTAGGTGTAACTGGAAGTCTGTCACAGTCTTCACAGTTCTCAACTCAGATAGGTATCAGCTTCTCGATGATTAACATTTGAAGAATACTGCTCCAGAGTAAGCACTGTAGTCATAACACAGGGAGTGGATGTAGGATAATGGGTACCTAACAGCTCTTTCTCAGTCTTCCTTTGTGTGTATTTGCAGATGAAAGTGAAGTGCTGGAAGGGATCAGAAGTGGACCCTGGTAGTTCTAATTTATAGTGGGAAAATGATTTCAGTGTTTATTTTGTGGTACCATTTCTAAAAGGAACATCAGGACCCCCTTTTGTAAGCACAGTATATGGAAATTTTAAAAGCATAGTTTCTTTAAAGTCAACTGCTAGATAATTTCAGCTTGTCCACGAAATGTTGCTTCCTTAACATTTTTCCAGGGCAGTTAAAGTTTTTACTCTCTCAGCTTATTTTTTGTTTAATTTTTCATGATGTACACATTGAAATGACTGATCTACAGTTATTCATTTTTTTTCTGACTAGTTTTCTTGCCTCCTCTGACAAAACGAGTATGAATGAACTTGTGATGTAAGTAAATAGGGAATTTTCTTCATCCAGTTAAATTAAAACTGCACACTAGAACCACTGTGTGCATATAGTTGCAAAGGCAGGCTCAAACTGGGTTCTGCCATTTCCAGCATGTGCAGAATTGTGGTCAGACTCTTTAGTGGGGTGTGTGAGGGTAGATACATAGCACTAAGAGACTGGTGATTGCGCATGTGCTGTTGTGTTTTAGTAGTTACGGGAAAGATTCAAATGGGAAATTCTGACCTAATCGCTGCTAGGAGACAGATGCAACTCTGAGCCTTAGTGTGATGACATGGGTTTAGAAGCTTAAAACATTTTTTTTCTTAATTTTTTTAAAACTATAAAGTCAGATCCTTCAGCTGGTGGCAGGTGGTGGAAACTTCTCAACCTTATGTAGTTACATATTTCACAAAAAAATGTGTCACTGTGAAATGCTGAGAATTACTTCAAGGTGAAAGCATAGTACCTGATAGAGGACTTCAAAGCTCTGCTGATGGAAACATCATTTCCCATGGCAGTGTCCTTTTACTCATTTCTGTCTGATTTTTCAGCAAATGTTTCCTGCTGCCTTTGAGGAAGGGATATTGAAGCCAGTCATTGCCATTTCAAAGTCCACTTGCAGCCTTTTTTCTGGATGCTCTGCAGTTTCTTGTGTCAAGGCAGGGCAGGATGCAGCTTGGTGGCAGCCTGAGCAACTGAAGAACTATGGTAATCTGCAAGCTGTTCATTTCTGTTCCCCTGCTTGCTGATAAAAGTCGATATTTACAAAATGACATCGACTTCATCAGGTGACAGACTTGATGCATGTTTATGTGTCACCTTACTTGACTTGCTTTTTATTGTCTTAATCAGGAATGATTCAATATGTATCCTTTGTTTCTCAGTTGAGCTCCACATGATTCTTGAGACATTAAATAAAAGCTATGTCTTATCAGTTCACTTCAGGATCCCACAGTGTGGTATGGGCATTAGAAAATTGATTTTGAAAAGGCTGCCCCTCCAGTTTATTGCCTATGCTGCTGTTTGGAGTGTTTTATTCAAAACGGGCACCTAAATTAACTTACAAAGTCTGAATATCAAGTTTACAGTACTTCATGAGCTTAGCTGGGATGTTTGAAAAGGAAAGTTGGTAGGCAAATGAGGTAGAGAATGTACCCGTGATTATTTGGCTCTCCAGTGGACCTGCTTACATCCAATGCGTACATGCATTGCTCAGATGATATCTCCTAAATATCAGCAACTAGCTTAGTGAAGAATAATTTTTTTTGTTCACTAGCGTTCTTATCATAGAAATTTTCCCTCCACTTTCTTTGACTACAGAATTAGGCTCTTTGAGTCTTAGTTTTCAAACATCATTCCTTCAGGGCTGAGGAGAAATTTGATATTCAAGGCTTGCAGTATTTTCTCTAGTTCTGTAGAAATGGAGTAAGCACTTCCAGACAACAGTCTGTGATTAAAACAAAACACATTATTCTTTATGAATGAAGAGTTAATTTTCTGTGAAATACTAAGATTAGCTTTTTTGCTTGCTTTATTCAGAATCATGATATGTTTCATACAGTATAATAATGATTTTTGTTCTCACTAATTTGTGAAGTGCTTGTTTAGGGTGTGTGCATGTGTTCTTGGTAAGCACTTAATAAATGAGATTGATCTTTTTGGCAAAGGCTGCATTGTGTAGAACAAATTAAACCTGAAATAACAGCTGTTTCAGATTACTTTTCTGAAAGTGTAATTGCATATATTCTTCTTCCTACTGGCTGCTGAAATGAGTTTCTCAGTAATGTTTTATTATTCTGTTTTATTTCAACAATACTTATATAGTAGTTTTTCTTCCATTCCACTGACAAACCTAGGGCCTCCAGTGGTAATTCTTTCCCAGCAATTTTTTTTATAATTATAACAACCATGGAACTTTGTGAAATACAGTGGAAATATTTTCCTGAAGTTTATATACTATAAATAAAATGCCAATTCTCTTTTCTTTCACAGAATGATTTAGGTTTATTTCCAGAAAAAAGGGAATGCAAATAGGTATTTTTAAGCAACAGATTTATTATGAACTCCTTATCTATTAGGACATATCTGAGTACCTTAATATCTGGCTTTTAAGTAACTCTTGCTTCTCTTTTCATGTCCATTAGTGATAAGATTCTGGACACATGCTAAAATGCTAATTACGGCACTTAAACATATTCCACCATGTGCTTATGTCCTGTTTTAGCTGTGCGTGGCAAGGGAAAATTGAACTAAACCACTATGTTGCAATCGTGAAAGGGATTAGGAGTCAAGTAGTCCATCACATACTCACCTTCACCTACAGCTGATAGCTGTGGAGCTGTGGTTGTACCCCAAAGTCCAGTTTTGCTGAGCCCCCTTCATGGTCTGGGTTATCTCACCTTGCGGGACCTGTGGTATAGTCTTGTCTTTCAACATTCTTCTCAGAGTGCTTTATAGGCACTTAGGAACTTAAGGGGTCAGATTTTTAGGTGTATTTAGGAAACGAAGTACCATTTAACTTGCCAGCTTTGGTCAAAAAGATTTTGGTGTCTGAATTGGGGACCTTAGATGTTACTGTTCTGTTGTATCCATGAAATAATTCTGAGGGACTGTTAACTGATACAAGTCTTCATTCCTTTACTGTGATCAGATTCTGGCACAGGGATTTTATTATTATCTCTTTATACCCAGACAAACCAAAAAATTAACATTGTAGTTAAAAAATTTAATCTTTCTCTTTTTTTAAAATTATGCCATGTAACTGACTATGAAAAGAGATCAAAACTTCTAAAATAGTGTCTTGTAGGTGTCTCCCAAAGGATGCAAGCAACACGACCTTGCATTGCATAAGTAAAAAGATGATTCCAGCCCAAGCCTTCCCTTTCCGTGCCTCCTTCATTTTTTTCTGGTTCCATGCTGGTGCCTTTTTATGCAAAACCAAACATCTTTCAGGTTCAGGCAAAGGAGTAATAAAAGTATTGGTGTTTGTTAACAGATTTGACAAACTGTGGCAGGAAAAGCTATCTTTTTAATACTTTGGCATCAATAGTCACCCTTTTATTGTGCTATTAATGCTGTTTCAGAGCATTGTGCTGTATCCACAGGCAATAATTTAGCAGTTGTTCATCAGGATCCTTCATAAAGCTTTAAAGAGTATTATAACATTCAGTAACACTAACAACAGCATTTCAGAATCCATGCCAGTTTACATGTGATATCTGTGAATGTAGTTCAGGGATGCGTGACCCACATAACCTATCAATGTGGTTGGAAGTTACAGTGCTGGCATAGGCTGATGGATAGCAGATTAGAGCCCTGATTAACCATGTGATTCACAGACTGGGAATATATTGTCCTAAGAAAAATTTGTTAGATGCAATCAGAATTTCAAGTGATCATATGAAATTCAAATGTGCTGCTGGATGTGCTCCATCCCCACACTCCCCTCCCTTGTGTTTTTCTTCTTAGGGTTGCCCTCTTTTTTATGTATTTATTTGATTTCTTTATTTATTTTATTTCCAGAGCTGGAAAATACTACTTTGATGAATCTGTTCCTCACCGTAAAGCTGTCTGTCCGTTATTCATCAGAAAGCAGGTCGCAGTTCAGTGAGCAGAAGAAAAGATTTTAATAGAAGCTGTGCCAAGGGCTGTAATGCATCATTTTAGGGCCCTAATTACATTACAATGACAAATATCAATGGTGACAACAGCAATAACCTACATCCTTTAATGGCTATGCTGGAAAAGGAGTTTGGGCGCTGCGCCATCAGATTAGACTTGGTTTCAAAACATAGGCCATTAGAAGTGTGTGTGTTCACAGTATTATTGGCTGATAACTGAGGCCCAGTGGAAGGGCCTGTAAATAAATGAAGCCTCTCTAAAGCCTGGTCCCATGGGAAAAAAAGAGGAAAAATAAGATGACTGTGGAAGCGGCAGTGTTTCTGAGGCAACTTTGGCTTTCCATATGAGGAACTGAGTGCCTGATTTTATGAAATAATACTTTTTCCTTCTCCTGCCAGTTAAACTGATCATGAAAAAACTGTTGACCTGATGTCTAAGAGAAAAAAAGAAGACACTATATTGGCTACTAAATGTAAAGTTTTAAAAACCTGTATGAGTGTAGAAATACGGAGTTGTGCTTTACTTTTTGTTAGAGCTTGTACCTTACTCAAAGGAGGATGAGTTTTCAGGCCCCTGCTGAGGGCTGTAGGAATAGATCTACAGAGATGCTAACCTATGTGATCAGTACCTGTACCTTCAAGTTTAACAGCAGCATTGCAAGAAATGTACTCAGCTATCTTCAGGTGGCTAACTGCTTTCTGTTGTACATTTTGTGGAAGACAATCAAGCCTGGTGCTGTGGCGTTATCTCCTGCAGTGACTTACAGAAACAGTTGCAGTGTCAAGACAGACTGTAGTTCGTATTTACTATGTGAAAAAGTCTGGTGTAAGACTTTTCTTGGTAGAGAATGTGCCCTTCCTATGATTTGTACATGTGCACAGTGTTTTCATTCATGCCTTTGGGCTGTCTCATCTCCAAAGGCAGGAAGTCTGTATCTTGGTCATGCTGTGTCTCTGCGGTCTGCTGCTGCTCAGTTGGACTGTTTATTTGCTGCCTGAGTGTTGAGGGTAAATAAAATGTAACTACACAGAAACATGCAACTGGCAATGCTCATTGTTAGGGGAAATGGAGACTGTTTTAATAAGGAAAAATTGCAAACACTTTGGTGTAGCAAGGGCTTCATGGCTTTGTTGTGACTAGCCTAGTGGGCCCCATGCCTAGCTCAGAAATGCTGCTAGGGAATGTTTCGACATCACTTGAAGCTGTTTTAGCAAGTTCTTTTTCTTCTCCATAGGCTGAGCTGGGTGCTGTCTCCATCAGCTCACTTTCCTACGTGCAGCATGAAAGGACTTGCTGTTCTGCACTCCAGGGGGATTGATGTCAAGAGATTTATTGCAGTTGTGTAACTGTTCATATTCAGTCACTTATTTTCAGTTACAGCTTTTTGGAAAACTCTTTCTAGCTTAACGTTTCCCAGGTTCAGAATCTGCCAGAGGTGAATTTTTGTATAAATACTGAGCAAATACCTTTCAGCCACTTTTTGTCTGGAAGAGCAGTAGAAGAGAGACATACTTCTGTTGTGGAGCAGGGAGAGAAATGATCGAAGGGAGAACATCATAGATGAAATAACTTGAAATAGCTATGGTTGAGTACCCTAATTGAGAAGAAATGCCTCAGAGTGAATTGAATAAACTTATTTTTGTTGACTAAGCTATATTCTAGCTGAACTGTAATTTATGTGTTTGATGGAGAAGCCAGTGAAGTTTTACAGTATGTGTTACCCAGGAGGTCACATAAGACAATTGTAACAGTCCCTTCTGGCCTTAAAATCTATGAATCTACAAGCCTTTTAAAATTAGACACTGAGTTCCTGCATGGCACTTTGAGCCTGTTTTGTTCCCATTTTCTTAGCAGTGCAGTAAAGGTATCAGGCTAACATAGCTGAGGTGGAAGTGTGGTTTTCCAAAGGTTCCCTCCAGGAGCTGCACAGGAGGGGTTGGTAAGGTTGTGACAGGCATTTTAAAGGTAGGTAGGAGGAGTTGTTTTACAGCAGAAGAAAGCATGATGTGCCTTTTTCACTACAGCACATGTGTAAGTTAAATGGCAGGTCAGAATAGCTTCGGCTTATATCAAGACAGGGGCACTTTGGGATTTTCTGCTTCTATAGAAGAGCCTTGAAGAACACCATATGTAGTTTTCTGTTTGGCTTTCAGGCACTTATGAGATTCCTTTAAAAAAATAGCGGTGTGACTGGAACCCAAAATTTGGAAATTACTAAATTAATGGTACTTGAACCACTACAGCACAGGTACTTTACAGCTGTATCTTGTATTTACAGTCTAAATTTCTAAATAAAATATTTTTTCTCAGCTAATGCTGTATTGGATTGTACAGCCTCTCTGGCTGAGGCTTAGATGCACGTATCTTGTTGCTTCTAGTACTGCTTTCTGTAACCAGCAATTCATAAATTTCTGTGTCAACTAGTATAGTGAACACTGTTTAAAGTAATAATTAAGTTTTACATTATGGTATATCTGGTATTATTGGTGCATAGAGACCTTTGACATTTGGAGATAATTTAGCTTTGTGGTGAACAGAACATATTCCAAAGTGTCCTATAACATACCTGTGCTGCTGAACAAATAGAAATGGTGTAGTAGACAAATGTAAAAAAATGTATTAAAATGCATAAGTATTTTACCAAGATGAGGACTTGCATCAACAGTGCAGGCCAATGAGAAAATAAAAGGACAGTGTAGTATAGAGATTGCTGTATAAATAACCTGTGGGAGTCTAGGTGGGTTTCAGAAAAAAAAGAAGTTTTATTTGCAAAATAACTTGTGTTAATTTGTATATATCACACAGTATGCACAAGGGGGCAGAATATGTTTCACATGTACTCTAGCAAACCATGTCTGTTGGTTAGATAGCTGTGTAACTGTAATATTCCTTGAATCCAGATTTATTTTATGTGACTTTCTGGGGGTTTTGTAATGCTACTTCTGAGCCTTTCTGTTCTATAGGTTCTTTCCTAAGTGTTTGGCATTTAGAAGACAGCACAGCTGTTAAAACATGGAAGGCTAAATTGCACAAGTTTCTATGTCTTCATCATATGGATAGTGACTTTGCAAGAGGAAGAGCATTCTGTTCTACCAAATAATGAGAAACTGATCCTGGTTAGAATTTATTACAAGAAAGTTACAATTTATTGTAGGAAAGTCTGTGGTTTAAAATACTGTTTTTAAAGCTCTAACTCTTGTGTTATCAAATCTTCTCTGTCTCTATTGAGATTCGCAGATTAAATACACAACATATGAATTGATCTCCAGTATGGAAATATAACATGTTATATTAATTTCTGATCACAGTTGCAAAATAAAAGTATCTGCTATTAATGTCAGCGTTAAGTGTGATACAAGACTGCAGCTTCCCTTTCTGAAATATGTGGTGGAATGTTTATCAGTGAACTTGTATATTACAATGTTGTCATGATATGTGCTGTTAGAAGTGAATGGTTTATTTGTTCCTTTGCTTACAGTGGCATTTCTGTAATTGGAAATAATCCTTCCTTTTGCATTGTAGGAGGGAGTTCAGTTTGAACACAGAATTTTTGTTACATCTCCTTTTTTGTTACATCTCCTGAAGGTTTTCTTTTTTAAATGCCTGTGATTGTGCAATCAAAATTAACTAACCTTTGTGTCAGTTCTAAGCAGTGTTTTTTAAGAGAAACTTTTTAGCCAGAAATTACTAGCTTCCTAAGTGTTTTTGAATCGCTGTCCAAACACTTTTGACAACATGTCCTGGCCAGCAATGAAAAAACCCAAATGTCTTTTTAGTGTTCATGGGTGATAGTTGCATTTGAGAATTTATATAACTGAACTTCTTTATTCTTGTCACTTGCAGGCAGAAATTGTCAAGAGGCTGAATGCTATATGTGCACAAGTAATTCCCTTTCTGTCCCAAGAGGTAGGTAGTCATTTGTACTGCTTCTGATCTAAATGATTGCCTCATCGTATCAATTACAAAAGTGAGACTTTGTGTTGAGACTGTTTCCTTATGAATCTCTTGGCACTTGCAGATAGATGACTTTCCACTGTGCTGTTACCACTGTAACTTCATTATCTTCTCCAAGCCTATTATAATATCATTTAAATGTATTTATGAGATGGAGTGTGTTGTAATATGCTAAGCAAAATTTTAGTTGTTGAAATATTTTTCTTTAATGTATAGCATAGTTTTCCTTGCAATTATTATTTTGTGAGTCTGAAATTGGAGAATAGCTTGCAAAAATGCTAGAAAGGCAAAATTTGTGCTACACTCTTGACCACGAGCATTAAAGTTTGGCGGAAACTTCTCTTTTTGGTACACAAGTAGTGATAGTCAACACATTAGGCATAGAAATGCAGCTTTTTTTCTGCTGTTTTTCTCTCTGCATCCTGCAGATCACTTACTAACTTAAATCCTTTTATGTTTTTTTGTGTATTTGGGGAATATAAACAGAATATTGAAATTCGCTGCGAGCTAATTTCTCTGAGTACTAATTTTTTCCAAATTATGATTTGCTGGTATTATTGTGAGGGTGTTGTAGATTCTTTGAGGGGCATGAGGATTTGGGGCAGTTGGTGGCAGGTAGCGAGGGAGCTTTGAAGCAACTACCATGTATGAAGTAAAAAGGAGGTGCTGTTCATTAAAGGAGACCTTACGTGTGTAATGGCCTTCCCCTGTCCACCCTGCTGGAGGAAAGGGACTGGAGACTGGTGTCTGCTGGCACAGGTTGGCATGCATCTATGTAGCACATGGTTTCATTTCAGTACAATCTATAATTGGGATGTCAGAGCTAGAAGGTATCTTTGCTGTGTATTGCATCTGTAAAACCTCATGCCTACGAACACGATACGACTGTTTCTCCTACCTTTTCAGCTGTTTCATAAAATGCTCAAGAGAGCTGCTCAACCTGCTGCAAACAAAAGGCTGTGTGCTCAGTATTGTCGTTCAGCTAATGCACTGCATATGTGCACGTGCATATCTGTATGTGTTTGAAATCTGTATGTGTTTGAAATGAGAGTAAAGCCATCAAAACTAAAGCCTGACAATGTTCAGGAGTACCACTGTACTCTTTGCTTATTAAGATGGATTTGTGGAAACTGAATGATGTATAATGTTCCATCTACATTGCTGGGGGACCAGAATTCAAGTCCTGCATGGATCTGAAACAACTAGCTGTTTTGCAGTTTGACTGCTTTGGAATTTCTGTATGTGCAGTTATACAGTTTTATTTGCTATGCAGATCTCATACAGTAGGGAAGGTTTGAAAGGGGAAGCAGTCCTGACAGTGCAATTGATACTGACAGTTTTCATACTGGGTTTAGGAAAATCTTGGTAATTGTTTGACCTCTGTTAGTAGAAATACATATTTAAATCAGTCTATATTGGCATATACTGATGCGTCAAAAGAGAACTGATCTTCAGATTTCAGTATTCTGTTAGTCTTGGTTTCTGTCTACTTTGTGTCTTTAGAAAGCGAGTGTCTTAATGAAAGTCTCTTTATTTCATTATCTAAATTAATTGAAGATTGAATGCAGCAAGCTTTTGCTGTTCATGCATTTTGCATACAATCTAATTGTGAAATAGTGGCTGAAAAATGTGATCAGGCTCCTTTGTATTGTGCCTGAGGGAAAAATGAACAAAATACAGTGGTTGCATGCACTGATGGCAACATTATTGCCTCATAATAGCACCAGGTTAACTTGTCTTATTGCTTGTTAACTTTGTAAGGAATCAATGGCTTGTGTTAACTCACTTAGAGGTAAGAAATTGTGGGCAAAATCAGTAGAGATCTTGTGGAAAGGATGCAGTTATGATACATCACCCTACTGTGTACTACTGTCTGCTTTGTTTCAGGGTGAAATACAGTAAAGTATTCAGTGAAATCTTCAGTCTTCAGTCAGTTTTATGTTGCCGTACATCATCTAGACATATATTGAAAACAAAGTTCTTAACCTACCTAAATACGCAGTCAGCTGATACCTCGTTTTTACATTGATTCAACCCTAAACAAACTGTAAAAAACAGCACCAAGAAATACAAGCTTCGCATTTTGATAGGAAAGAGTGACTTTG
>JAOXXN010000459.1:417854-436372 GCA_026770055.1 Myrmophylax atrothorax | reverse complement strand
GGAAGTAACCCTTTTTTGTTGCAATTTTTACTTTGCTGTAAATCGCTACATGAACACTTGATGGGCAGGCTGATGTGTACTGAATGCTTTTAACATAATCTTGCTTCTTGTTGGTGCGCAGACCTGGGAAGACATTCAGGCACATTGCAGGTATTGAACTACTCATCCTTGGGTACACATTTGGGCTGGACGGGCCAGCTGCTGTCTTGCTTGGCAGGCCCCTGGACTCTTTGCCGTTCACCTTGGTTTTGGGTTGAAATGGGTCCCTGGAGCCCTGTCAGGGCTATCTCTATGTGTAGAGATCCCCACCCATTACTGAGCCCGTAGCTGCTAATGTGCAGCCCCCAGCCCACCTCACTTTCAGAAAGGTTGTGAGCAGACCATTTGGCTCTCAAAACCCTGGATGGGCTTTCCTGCCCTTTTGTCTCCTGCAATGTGTAGTTTGTGCCTGTAACTCAGAAGTAGCCCCAGGGTCACTTGGACAGGCCCCCCATGGGGTTTCAGGGGCTGAGCAGGAGTCTGCTTGGTTACTGCAATGAGGTGGAAGTGACATAGTGGCTAATTACAGGCCATCTATTTCGAGTCTTTTGCATACAACACCACTGAAGATTAAATCAATGTTAAAGCAGCTAGCAATAGCAGGGTTTTAATTGTCTCTACTGTACCTAATTTAGGTTCAGTGTTATTAGGCCCTTGGGTTTTCTTCTGTCTGAGAAGGTTTGATTCCAAACTATGAGAATCGACCTTGTGTAGCTGCTCCAGCAGAAATCGGAAAGTGACATTTTGGTAGTATAGCCTTTCAATTTCTCTTTGTCTCACCTAAGAATGAAATAATATTTTCCCCAAATTCTTCTGAAAGCCATTCTTTCTGTGTTTACTGTAAGGGAACAGAAAACACTCTGACTCTTATGGAGTTGACTTATTTTCCAAATCCTGGATGAAAATTGGAGTAATTTCTAAAATAATTTTCGTGATTTAAGGCCAGCTTTCTGTAAGTCCCTCAGAAGTTTTTTTTACTCCTGCCTGTCACCCTGGGAACAGGATTTAAGTAAATGGGTGTTGGAATTGAACACTGCATTGAATACTAGAGCTTTCTTTACCTCAGTGCAAAAATAATTGCCTTGGAAATGGGAAGAAAAAGAAGATAATTGTAAATTCTCAGTTAATGATTTTACTTTAAAAAAAAAAGTAAATATTTTAAAATTTTTTGTTGTTGTTTTTTGGGGTTTTGATGACTTGATGAAAGATTCCGTAACCCATTTTTGGTGTGAATGACCTCCATCAGAAAAGGGTGGTATAATATTTATGATCACCCTGTTGACATGTAGAGACATGTGTCACCAGGCTTTCAGCTTCATGATCAATGGAAGTTGTACCTGTCCTTAAAAATTGATGACCTGGAGATGATAACACATTTTCAGGAACTCAAGGCCTGAGTATCATGATTTCCTTTTTTTCTGGTTATCTGTGATACATTGGATGCCAAGAATGTGTTTGCTCACGTTCAGCCTGCTTGTTAGTCTTTACCTTGTCTTCTTATAAGTACTGGATTTGGTTTACGTTGGCACTGTGGTTTTATAAAACTCTAAAGGGGACTGCCGTGATTCTGTTTCCTTTGTTTGTTTGTCCAATTAATTCTTCATTGCCTAAAAACAAACCTGTTTTAAGGCTCTTTCTTCTCTCTAGCAGTGTTTCTAAATTGCCTTCTTCATTATTTGCATTTATCCATTTTTCATAGTTCAATCAGCATTTCTTAACAGTGTCATGGTTTAGGAATAGTACTCCCCAACTTCATAGTCCCACTAAAAAACCTGTTCCCCTCCTCTTCCCTCTCCCATCTCCTTCTCTCCCCTCTGCACTCCGCAGTGGGAGACAAAATGCAGAATTTTCGGTTGAGATCAAAACAATTAATGGAAACAGCAATAAGATAAGAAAATTAACAACAGCAACAATACTAATAACAAAAATGTACAGAGAGTGTGGTTTACAAGCAAAAATGCTCACAGAGGCCGGGGCAATGAAAAACAATGTCAGACAGACTCTCCAGCCAGCGCACCTTTTTTCTTGTTGTAACAGGCCATCTGCCACCTTCTTCCTAGAAGGGAGAACCGTTTATTTCCACCCCACAGCAATCACCTGAGGTGATGCAGAATAACAACCTAAACACGCCCTCAGAGCTCCAGGCTCTGCCTCTCATGGCTACTGTGAAAAATTAACTCTGTCGTAGGCGAAACCAGGACAAACAGTTGTGGGTGGATTTTTATGTTTGCTTTTCCTAGACCTGAGGACTTGTATGGGAGAGAGTTTATTAGTGAAATGCCATTTTTGTTTGTGTGTTGCATTGAGAATTGTGAAATCTGAGTCCATCATGCCCCTGAAGTGGCAGCACCCTTCTTTACAGCCCCCTCTTCCAGTGGGGCTTAGGGTGCTCCCTGATGACTCCTTCTGATGCTGTTCACCTAACTCTTTTTTTGGAGGTGGTCTTGAGGATTTGGGGCCACACTTTCTTTTATGCAGCTTTTTGCTCCTGATAAGGATGCACTGGAGGAGTTGCTGGAATGGTCTCTACCTTTGCTCCGTTCTGCCCATATACACAGCCATGGGGTGGCAAACTTGAATCTTTAAGAGACCTCAGCCTTTAACTTTGTGATAAAAAACATCTAGGCATTGGTTTTGATACAAAGGTGATGATTCATTGTTATGTTTTAGCCCCTCTTCTGATAGGCAAGACCTCCCTCCTTTCTGTGTTCAATCTGTGGTGGTAAATCAAAGATGGCTCACTCCCGGTGCAGATCAAACAACCTATTTGCTGTTCTCCCTGTCTCCTTCTTGCAACCGTTTGTTCTGTTTCATCCTGATTCTGCAAGGCTGCCTGTGAGGATTAATTTGCCACTGATGGAGGTCTGAACAGGCATGGATCTGGTTGTAAGATGAGGGCCTTATTTTATTTGTAGCTGATGTTTTCAAATAAATATCAGCATACAGCAATTTTGAATTTACTGCAGGAATACTTTATCACTCAAACTGAGATAATATAATCACTGAAGCTTGTAAACTGTGTTGTTAATTAGACCATGTGTTTCTGATGGACTTTTTAAAGCTATTAAAATTTACATGTGGGAGATTGAAATAATTAGTTCTCTTTCACATGTTTGACAGATTTGTGAATGGCATTTTAAATTTCTTTCTAATGGTTGAGCTGGTTTGAAATGTACCTGGGAGGAGAATCAGCATATTGTTCAGTAATGTGGGTGCCATGTGCTTGTTGAAAATACATACCTTTCGTTTTCAGAATACTTTTTTTAAAAACCCCCCTGAATTTCTAAAAGTTTGCATGGCTGTAAGGAAAGTGGCTTGCAGTTGAAGTTAGCCTATAAATTCAAGAGTACTCTGTGCTGATGAACAACAGGAAGACAGTTTCCCATTAGCCAAGTTATAAAATAGCTCTTTGGGAAGCAAAGGTGTGATTCCTAGCATGTAATGGCATAAAAATCTTCCCCTTACGTGTATATTTTTGCAGATCAACACATAATTTGATTGCCTGTTATAGAACAGTTATGTCAGACCCTGCAGCTGTTGAGAAAGCAAATAAAAACAATTAAAGGAAGAGCCTGTGCTTACTAATTTAGAAAACAAATAATTTTATTCTGTTTCTGATCTTCATTTATAGCACCAGCAACAAGTGGTGCAGGCTGTGGAGCGTGCCAAACAAGTGACCATGGCAGAACTGAACGCAATCATTGGGGTATGTGGTCTTTCCATTTTAGCTCTGATAGTATTTGTAAATAGCTTTTTCTTTCTCTGTTGCATGAACTCATTTTCATCAGGTGGGCAAAAGTTGTGGGCAGTGGTGAAATTCCGTAGCTTGATTTTCATATAGGTTGGTTACTACCGGAAGACTTTTTCTTGCACAGTGCCAAGAAGAATGGGGTAATTAATGTCTGTATTGTGTCTATTCCCCAAAGCTGGGTCAGTATCTGGTGGGGGTTTTTGTGGTAGGTTAATTTTTTTTTAGTGGGGTTTGGGTTTTTTTGTTGTTTTGTTTGGTTGGTTGATTGTTTTGGTTTGGTTTTTTTGTTTAATGGTTTGGGGTTGGGTTTTTGTTTGTTTTTGGTTGGTTGGTTGGTTGGTTGGTTGGTTGGTTTTTTATCCTTTTAAAGTAATATTGCTTCCTTTGCATACCAGCTGCCTGTCTGCTTCTGCAGCTACAATAACAGGTAGACTTCATATGGCATACTATTTTTCCCATCCCTGCTGCCCACATCTTTTTCTGGGTGTTGACTCAAGACTCTGAATATTTATCACACTTTTTATTTTTACAGTAAAAAATAGCTGTTACCTTAAAAAACAAAAAGCAACCAGCCAAGTAAAAAAACCCCTTAAAACCCAGAAAACTCAACCAACCAAAATCTATGGCAGAACAACTCATCACCAGTGTGCTTATAGGTACCCTGCTCCCAGTCATCTAAAAATACGTATGTGTGTAGTCCCTCTTGTAAAAGCTTTACTGCTTTATTAGCCCGGTATAGAGATTTCATGGATGTGGGCAGCCACAGTGTTTATGTGGCACAACTGGAAAGGACTGACATAACAACAAAAGCCATGGCTGTTCACACTACATAAAATAAAGGTGAGAAGTCATAGCTTAATAGCATATTATTCTCATGTATAATTATGCATCTGGAGCAAGCAGTTGTTTAAGTTATTCCAATGAAGACACTACAACTGTACTTCTTTCTTCTGCACCCACCCAAATGCTTTTTCTTTTGTGTATAGATTATACATAAAAGTATTTTCCTTTTTTTTATTCAGTGTATCAAACGTACTTTGAAATGCTAATTATTCCATTTACTTTCATTAAAATTCAAATTGCTGAGTGAAGATGTGGATAAGGGTCGCCGAATAATCAATCTGAAGTGAAGATATTGCTTCAATTATGCCTCTGTCTTTTAACAAGAAAATCAGGACTTTCTGATCATTGCTGACAGTAGTGTAGAGCAATGGTCTGATTGTACTTGTTTTTAATAGGCTGTTTCGTACTCTATTTTGTATCTTTCTGACCACAAGAAAATGTTGGTAGTCAATTAGAAATTATAAATGGAAAAGAGTAACCTTTATTTCCTCTGAAGTGCCCGTTAGAAAGAAGGAGGTGAATCAGAGCGCATCGTGTAGAATCATGAATAACATTTGTTGTATGTTTTTTACACTCCAGTGGAAAGAGTGGGAAAGGAATAATTTCCCAATTAGTTTTCATTACCTAGCCAAAAATACTGCTTTCTATTAACATTCTTTGCATAAAGCAAGTAGCTAAAGGTTGGCTTCTTTGTTGAAGAAGCTTTTATATGTGTGTGCTGCATGTGCATATATGGCATGTGTGTACATGTGCGTGTATGGTTTTGCATATATGTGCACACACATGTACTTCAGTCTACTTGTGCATATTTTAGCCATTAAACATTGTACGTATTATAGAGACTGCAAAAAGCAATTTAATTTCTGGTAAAGAAAGCAAATGGGAAATATATGAGGATATAGATACTGGCTATTCACTCCTTATTTAAGTTTATCCTGCTTTCCTGAACCACTAAACCACAAGAATAAATATAAACAGACTAGACACCTGTCTGGGAGCCTGGCAATAGCTTCTCTTGGTCTTGCCTCCACCAGATAGAAGTAAAATTTCCCTGGTTTCTTGCGCCTGAATTTGTCTATTCATGTCCACTAAAATTATATTGATTCAAAGTTTTTTAAACTATCAGAATTTTGGATTTGTGCATTGAAATTGAACAACCCTTGCCTCCCTCAGAAGACTGATTTTTTACCTTGCTCTACTGCCTTTTTTTACTCCACTGTTTTATGTTGACTTAAGAAATGCTGTACGGCCTTCTCTTTAGTTTTAGAGAAACAGGAGCAACACAGAACGAATATTTTGTGTTCATCAAGTTTAAAGAGAAGTAATCTAATACAATCTTTAAAAGATTAATTTTTGAAAATGGAATAAATAAGAAAGCAAGTTATCAAGCTTAAATTTGTGTTGCATGACTACCCACAGTAAGAGAAATTAAGAGAGATTAAAAGTCTGAAAATGTACCATGGGACTAAAAAAGGCTTGTCGTACTTTGTCAAGTGAATACCCATAACATTACAACAAAGAACATAATTTGAAATCAATGGCTTTCATACATACCTCATTAGGTTGTCATATATAATTTTGCTGTTTTGTAAGTCTGACAGTATTTGTGTTCTTTTAATACCCTATGGTATTTAAAAAAACTTACGAAGCGTGTTTAACCCATTGAACTGTGTATCAGACAGAGACAGAAACAGTATGTGAGTTTTTGAAAAACAACTGTAGCTTAAGTTTCTCGGTGCTTTGAGAGGGTCCGATTCAGTTCACCTCACTCATGCTAAACCTCTTTGGTTTGCACAGAGCAACCCTGGGTTTGAGTTTAAAATGGATTCTTCCAGAATGGAATATGGGAAAAGAATCAAATGTGGCCAGATCATTGTCTCTCTGTGTGTTTCACGCACACATTCATTTTTGTATGAATGTGCTCTGATATAATGGAATCTGATGAAGAACCTTTTAACTTTGCAATATTATTCTATCTTCATTGGTAAATGAATCAAATCACTGATCCATGCAGTTTAAATGCAAAATACTGAAGTGAACCTGGAACCCAGAGAGACTGTTTGTTTGCCTTACAATAAACTAGTTATACTTAATGGAATGAAACACAGTTATGACTTCTTTCACAGGTCATGTTCAGTTTAAAACTGTTGATGGGCTCAAACAAGTTAAGTATCATCTATTGTTTTCTGGAGAGATTCAGTGAAATAAACTAAATCAAATCTGGGTGTATCGTAAGTGTGCTACAGGAGGATGATAAATCTACAGGCATACAGAATCTGCATCTGGTGTTTGCCATGCATGGTGTGGTGCTGCATTCTTACTTGGGGCGATTGGTAGTGCACATCCAGATCTACTTTCCATGCTGGGTGTGCAAGAATGAGCAGTATGATCTATCCAGTTGATCTCATCACGTGTCATAGCTGCCGTGTTTTTACATTAGAATCCATAAGATTTCACTGTTGGAACAACACACAAATCATAGCCTTAAATCAGCAGTATGATCTAATTAGGAATGATGTTTCCATTTCCTATATTAAGAAATTGAGTCATCTAACTTGCTTAAAATGTTGAGGTTTGTTTTCTTTTAATATATACACTGTACAATTGGAACATGCTATTGAGTGTGCTTACGTTTTAATAGGGGAACCAGGGAATTAACTTGGAACTTTTTAAGAATTTTATCAGAATGTTACTTTTTCCTGCTGTTTAAGATAGTAATTTTTCAACTGCAGTTGGGTAGTAATGCAGAAATAAAAAGGCTACTGCTTGTATGCCTGTTTATCACATGGAGAGAGAGAGGAATGCACTAAAAACTTAAGAACAGGTATGTGATCGTGTTCAGAGAAAATGCAGTTTAGCACAAGAAATGCTGAACCTCAATTTTTAGCAGTGACATTTTAATGATAGGAAGTCTGCAAAATTATTTGCCATCAATTGTGAAGGCAATAACAAGCCTTGGTGGTTTTTCACACCCTCTGTGTTAAGTGCTTTCAGAATGACAGCGTAAACTGTGTTGGAGAACTCCAAGGAAGTAAAACTGATTAAAATGTTCATGCTTGAATGGTACTGATGGAATAGTTCATTTGGACTTTCTCTACCTCCTGCAGCTCAAGCTGAAATATTAAAATTCAGTGAATTTAAATCTCTCTCCCCTCAGCTCAGGAAAAAAAAACATTACATTTTAATAGGTTTTAAACTCATAATTCATTGGTTTGGAGCAGCACTATTAAATCTATTTAAATATTACCTGTATTACGAAGGAAATGATTGAAATAATTTTTTTTCTTTACCATTCTATACATCTGAGTGAAAAAAGGTTGTTCTTGGTTTAATTTTAAAGCATTTTGTTTTAGTATGCCACTTTTATTATCTTCATTAAGAAAATAAAGAAATGGCACTTACTGGAGGAAAGGGTTCCTTTTGTCTTGTCATGTATAATTACCAATCTATAATGTTGCTTAAATACACTGCTTGTCACAATTTCTGCCCTATATTTTGGGCCAAGATTCTTGTTTGACCCATTTTGAAAGGTTTATAATTTTTGGTTGCTTTCAAGCAAGGGGTCATTTTACACCTATGGAGAGCACTGCCTGCTTGAAAAATAGCAGTATTACGTGGCAGGCATGGAACCTTTGAAAGTGGTTTGGTGCAGGTAATGCACACAACTTGAAATGAAAAGTTGGCATCGGTATCTGCCATCATTGCTGTAATGCCAGTTGTCCAGGGTTCCAGATGCTAGATGCTGAGGTGATTCTTTACATCGGTGCTTAATGTGCAGAGGCATCTCCTGCTCCTCACTGAGGGTGGATTGTTTCTGGCTCTTGTGTGTGCCGTGTGCTGTGAGGAAGAGTGAGGGGTTTTCTACTTGAACCAATGCAAACAGTTTGTATGGAAGAGTCATTCCTGCCCAGTGCATGCATTTGGAAATGATAGTGTCAGGGAGCATGGGGAAGCACAATAGAACTAGCATGTTGTAGCACAGGGGCAACTGTCACTTGTCTCTCCAGTGCTTCTATATTTCTTATTCAAAGGTGTGTTAAGCACTGGTTGAAGCTTAAAACCTGTGAAAACAAGTTGGTGACCTGCTGTATGTTGTACACAGGTTGTTACAATAGGAAGGTGGCAGAGGACATAGACTTAATTGGTATGTGCTTTGAGTTGTGTTTATTTGTGTACCCTAAAGAAATGCTGACATTTAATTACTCTTGTTTTCTGATTGTATATTGAGGGTGTGCGGTGTTGTGGTTCTGCAGTGTTTTTGATCCTGCCTAGTGCCTGAAATTGAATTGTAGAAGGAATTACAGATATAGAAAGCTTTTGGTTGAGCACTTTTGGTTTTGAATTATTCACCTGTTGTCTGGCTAAGTTAAAGACATACTGTGTTTTGGGTATAAAGAGTTGTTTTGGAGGGATTTGTTGTCGTGTCCCCTTACTCCGATCTGTCAGCTTCAGAGAGAGGCTTGAAGGTGAGGTCTGATTTAAATAAATCTCTTCCATATGCAGCTTCTGGATTTATAGAAGCTGAAAATTAGGCACGGGAACTTTTTAGGCATTTCCAAGGGAAATAATTAGAATATAAATAATTTCCATGTTCCATATTTACAAAAAAAGAATGAGTTACATTCCTAGGATGAGTTTTAAATACTGTTGCTACTCTTCAAATGGGCTGCTACTGTTTTATACTTTTTCTTGTATTTTCAATAGCTGCGGTAGCTACTGGATTTATATTAGCCTATCGCTATATGAGCAGTCAGTGTAACATCGCAGTGTGAAGTGCTGATCACTTACTACATTTCACTTCCAATATGCTGGTGCCAGAGGCCTTGCTCATTATGCTGTAAATGCATATGACATGAGTGTTAGAGCTCACACACTGTATCTAGTCAGGCAGGAGAGCTGACTTTAGCATCCATGTTTCTCAAGGTTTTGCAAACCCTGGTACCAAAGCTATGTGACCACGGTATCTTTTTGCTTTTTAAATTAGGATTAATCAATGTAGATAAGAGGAGTCCTATGGAGAGTTTTCTTGATGTTCTACAGGATGAACATATGCAATATTTTATTTATAACTTATTTTTGTGTGCTTTCACTTCACACACAGTAGAAATGACAAAACACTTGGTCATGTGGTCTGTACTCCCATATGCAGAAGATGCAGCCAAGCAAATGCAGATGTACCATGCTTCGTCTTGGTCTGTTATATGCTATATATTAACTTCAGTGATGGCCTTATACCAGTGCTTTGGAAAAAAAAAAAGTGTGTTTGATTTGAAAGTATTGTGAAGGCAGGAGTTTCGCAAAAGGGCTTCTTTGCAAAATCAGCAATGTTTTTGTAGTCAGTGGAGGTGCCATCCATTTAAATAGGTATGCTTACTGTACAGTATAGCCTAAAGACAGTTGTTACTGTGTCATGGTTTCATACCACCGAGTTCTGATATCACCAGTTAACAAGGTTGTAGGTTTACAACTAGACTTCTTCCAAACCACACTTTGTAGGCTGCTTCCTACAGCTGTGAATGGGGACCAGGACTCTATAGAGTGAATCAGTTAAGTTGTTTGCATTTCTTCAGGTATGTGGGTAGTTCTTTCTGTGTACAGGACAAAGGAAAGGCTTTAATGCTTAACTGGGATAAACACTGAAGTACTGGATAAGTAAAGTATTTCCACATGTTAAGTTCATCCATGAAAAAGCAGTTTAGGAGATCTTAAATCTTTTAAATTGTCTATTTCAAAATGTTTAGCTTTCATTAGCTAGATAGTTCCTTGCTTATTATTTGGTGAACTTTGCACAGACACTACCTTAGTATATGAATGCTTTACAAACACTGATGAACTTACTCCAGTAATGTTTCTGGAACAAGGGAGTACTGCATTCCCTGTTATACCTTTGAAAAAGACTGAGGCAAAAAGAACACAGTCTTGGGGCTGCAACTTAAGTTCAGGTGATTTGATCCTTCCTTTAGCAAAGGTGCTGTAGGTGGGAAACTGCACTAAAGCGAACCAATACCTTTAAGTTTCAGTTACTTGACTAATGGCCACTATTTAAAGAGGCAGAGCACTACATGTCTCAATGAAATTGCTTGCAGAGAGAAAATAGTATCCACATGTCGTAACACCTGTGGGAAGAGGCTGCTCTCCTCTGAAAAGAGCAGGCATTACAGTGCTCTGCACAGGACCAGAGCTGCATCAGAAATGGCAGTCTTTAAGGACACAGAGAGGGTTGGAAAGAATGGATCAATCCATGCAACCCAGGTTTTTATGCCAAGCAAAGACCGCTTGCCAAAATCCAACAAAGTGTGTATTTGTGTGTTGAAAGTATGATGAGATGTAGTGTTAGCTCTTAAAGTTATGGAGCCTGTGCTTCTCAGTAATTGCTATCTAGAAATTAAACTGGTAAGGATTGACTTTATAAGATGCATTAGAGAAATGCATGTGTGAGATGTATAACATGCATCTCTTTTTTGCTGATTACTACGTGGCTCTAGAACTATACCTTGTGAGGAATCTTTGAAGTGAATTGTAGTTCCAAATTAAAAGCTCTGGTAATAGAATTGCTTGTAGATTTAGCCACTTGGATCCCTCTGTGATCAGTGACATTGCTTAACTTTTCTTCTAACTTCTGTTGTTTTGATTCATGATACAGCTCACATGGTATTTCTTTCACTTTTCAGCCTGGTGTTTCAGAAACTTTTTATGTGATTACCCTAGAAGATTATTTAGAAGTCTGCTGGGGAAAACATAAGCATTGCTATCATTTTCTGACTCTAAAGAAAAAAAAGACCAAGGTTCACACGGTCACAGTAGAGATGCTGTTTTCCTGCTCTGAGTCCAGAGGAGAAAAAAAAAAATCTCTTCCTGGTGTCTGTGGGTATGATGTGAGTGGAGCGCTTTGTAAATAAGGTACTTGAACCAGTGTGCACCTACTTAGTCAGAGAAGATTTTTCCTGTCTGTTTATCTGTAGCAGAAAACATCCATTTGCTGCCATTGTTATTCCTTACACTAGTCTTTGTGAAAAGGTTTTGAAGTGGAGGTTTGGTATGTTCAGGCACATTTCACACCACTGTTCCTCCTTATGGTAAGACCTTGGACTTACCTGCATTTGTGCTTTGTGCCTTCTTTGTTAGGAGATGTGGATTTCGCTTAGCTAGGAACTGATGGAGGAGAAGGAATTAAGAGAGTTTTAAGTGGCATGATTTATGCAGGAATTTCTGCCCTTTATTAATTGATAATAGAAAGTGATTCTGGGGAGCTTAATTCTTCCTCGCTCTGCCATCTGTGTGAAATTGAGATGAAGTCCTGCAATCAGAAGAAGAAACCACTGAATGCCAGTATCCTGTGGGAAGGTGAACTTGGCCTTTTGCAGGGGACTAGGTTTTTCCTTTATTAAGATTCTGTCCTTTTTTTACCATGAATCCTTTATTTGCTAGTAGGTTGTATTAATTTTTTGTCCTCTATCTGTATTGTTTTACTCACTGAAAAATAGTCATGGAAGTGAAAGGGAGGACAAATGGTGAAACATGTATCCTAAGAGAACGGAAATGTGCTTTGCATATATTGTCTTTCATCCCACGGTATGATTTCAGGAGATGACTTTTTGTTCCTAGTTCACTTAAAAGATCTTTGAAGCAATTTGTAGAGATATGAGTCTGATGGTTTCTTTGTTACTTACGTAGGAGTTCTAAATGCTCCTATTCTGATTAATGACAGCTATTGATTTTTTCCTTCCCCCCATAGTTTTCTCAGTAGAGCTTGCTTTCCTCCTGTGAAATCAGCATCCTCAAAGACAGAAATTACTGGTTCATAGAGAGCAAGAAACCTAGCATTTGATTCTTTAAAAAAATAAAATTACTTTTATTATTATTAGTCTCTTCTTGTTTCTTTGTTTTTCATTCTTTTCCCCTAGATTTTTTTCCTAACCTGTGCGTAGAGGTGTCTGAGTTTTTTAGTAGGTCAGCAGCGTTTGAGTGTTTAGAATTTCCACTAAGTTCTGATACCTTTTATAGAATCACAGAATTTTCTAGGTTGGAAAAGGCCTCTAAGATCATCAAGTACAACTATTAAACCAGCACCACTGTGTTTACCACTAAACCATGTCCTCAGGAGCCAAATCCAGAAGTTTTTCTGGGCATTTCCAGGTATGGTGTTTCCACCACCTCCCTGGGCAGCCTTTTCCAATACCTGACCGCCCTTTTAGTGAAGGGATTTTTCCTAGTATCTAATCTAAACCTCCCCTAGCACAACTTGAGGCCATTTCCTGTCATCTATTAGGTAGCTGCCTGGGAGAAGACCACTGCACTACAACCTCCTCTCAGGCTGTTGTAGAGAGTGATAAAAGTCTCTTGAGACTCCTTTTCTCCAGGCTAAACAGCCCAAGCTTCCTCAGCCATTACTCATAAGACTGGTACTCCAGACCCTTCAGGAGCTCTGTTGTCCTTTTTTGGGCTTGCTCCAGCGCCTCAGTGTCTTTTTTTGTAGTGAGGGGCCCAGAACTGGACACAGTACTCAAGGTGCAGCCTCACTGGTGCTAAGTGCAGTGAGGAACAATCCCTTCCCTGGTCCTGCTGGCCACACAATTGTTGATACAATCCAGAATGCCATTGGTCTTCTTGGCAACCTGGGCACGCTGCTGGCTTATATTCAGGCAGATGTCAACCAGCACCCCCAGGTCCTTTTCCATTGGGGGACTTTGCAGCCACTCTGACGCAGGCCTGTAGTTGCTGCCTGTGGTTGGTGGTTGTGACCCAAGGGCAGGCCTTGGTGCTTGACCTTGCAGAACCTTGTACTGTTGGCCTTGGCCTATCGATCCACTCAAGAACCCTCTACAGAGCCTTCCTACCCTCCAGCATGAGTTGGTGTCATCTGCAGATTGACTGAGGGTACACTCAGTCCCCACATCCAGATCATCAGTAAAGGTGTTAAACAGGCCTGGCCCCAGTACTGAGCCCTGGGGAACACCAGTAGTGACTGGCGACCACCAGGTAATGGGATCCATTCACTACTACTTTCTGGGCCTGGTCTTCAGTCAGTTTTTATCCAGCAAATAGTGCACCCATCCATATCATCGGAAGCCAGTCACTCCAACAGAATGCTGTGGGAAATGGTGTCGAAAGCTTTACTAAGGTCCATGTAGACAATATTCAGAGCCCTTCCCTCATCCACTCAGTGGGTTACTATGTCACAGAAGGAGGATCAGTTTGGTCAAGCAGGATCTGCATTTTACAGACCTGTTCTGGCTGGGCCTGATTCCCTGATTATCCTGTATGTCTGTGATGGTACTCAAGGTGATCTATTCAATAACCTTTCCTGGCACTGAAGTCAAATTCACAGGCCTGTATTTCTCTGGATCCTACTACTGGCCCTTCTTGTAGGTGGGGGTCATATTTGCCAACTTCCAGTCAACTGGGACCTCCCTGATTAGCTCGGCCTGCTGGTAAATGATGGAATGTGGCTTGGTGAGCTCTTCTACTGGGTCCTTGAGTACCCTTGGGTGGATCCCATATGGCCCTTCTTCTTCAAGAACTGAAAACTCTTATTTTTTGATTGCTGTGTCCAAGACAGCCTCTGACCACCACATCTCCCAGTAATCCTTTGCTATTCGCAAACAGCAGGTCCATTGTGGCACCAGTCCTTTTTGTCTCCCTCACCCACTGTACCGCGAAGTATCTTCCACGTGGTCCAGGAACCTCCTGTGTTGTATTTCCAGCAGACATAAGTTGAAATCCTCTACAAGAAAATGGACCTACAATGGTGAGAATTCTGCCAGCTGCTTACAGAACATTTCATCTGCCTCTTCATCTTGGTGGTCTATAATAGACTCCCACCAGGGTAGTTCCTTCTACTCTGGGCACTGTAATAATTTTCAAAATGATCACTCTTCCTTGAAATATTCTGTGATTCTGTAAATGATTAAGGGTTGTAGTTCGTTCTACCGTACATCAGTACCATGATCTCTTTATGGCACACCACTCATATGGTATATATGCATATATCTCCAGAACCGTTCTACCAGAGGAACTGCTGCAAGACTCTCTTTGTAAGCTGTTTTGCTGTGCTGTATCTTAACATTAGAAAAGCTTTTTTTTTGTAATGGTATGTCACCAGAGAGGGAACAGTACAAAGGAAGTACAAATAGTGCAGATCACATCAAGGGTGTGAACAGCCATGATAGGTAAAACTTCGTAATCATCCTAGGTACACTCATAAATGTATGTCCCAGTGGACTTTGCTGGTGTTCAGATCATTGACATAGTGTGTACTTGTGAGCCATTGCTTTTATTTATTTGTTTCCTCTTCACCTTAGTTTCTTTTTCATCAGTATGCTGTCCTACTAATGATGCACTCTAAGCAATCAATCACATCATCTAACTCATTTCAAACAAACAATTAAGCTATTTTATTCAGATTTATCATATTCCCTTCCCAGCAGTATTGCACGTATGGGTAATGAATGCATTTGTATAAGTATAAAAAAAAACCCCTTTTTGAGACTTCAGTTTATTAGCATTAGAAATGTCTTCAGGTTAAAGGAGGTTCAGGTTATTAGGGTAATGACTGTGAGCGTTCAGGTTCTGTAAGAGGAAAAGTGGTAGACTGCTGCAGCACAGAGCTGCTTGGAAAGTATCCAGTAGAAATTTGAACCTTTTCCAGGAAAATAGGCTTTGAATGTGCTGACTATAACAAGAGAGCATTTGTAACTAATTTGTTAGTGAGTTTGTTACCACATTTTACTTTAAATTCGATCTCTTAAGATGTGCTGGGAAAAGAAATAAGCTAAGCATGAATATTTAGAGTTGTGGTTGTATAAATCGGTGATTCTTAGATAAAGACATCTTGCAAATCCTTTTTACCCATTTGCTTAGACATGACTTTGGAGTTATTTTATTCCTTAGTGTAGACTGCCTAGAATAGTATGCAGAAAATAAAAGTAACACTAGGAGCAACCAAATGTCATTTTTGTTTGACAATCATTAATATGTTTTTAATGTTTTACTTCAGTTTTTACAACTGAGCTGATTTAAATTATCATTTACCTAAACCTATTACTAAAAAGAATGCAGTCTTCTTTTTTGGCTTCTTTCTGATTGCTGTGTTTACCCCTTGCTTGTATTTTTTTTGCATGTTGGATGTACCTTAAAAACATGGCAATCTATTTTGCAATTCCGTAGGGCATATTTCTAGGTAGCTATCTTGATTGCTGTTCATATTTTCAAATAGTTTTGGAAAATATACAGCATCCAAGTTTTCACTTATTATACATAGATGCTGAAAATGTGTGCTTGATTTTATGCATACTCAAGTCAACTGTGATGGGATTGTCTAAAGTTAACCACATGGTAATAGTTCATAAATACCATGACTAAAGATAACAATTTAAAACAAAAATGGAGGAAGGGGAAGACAAGGCATTACAGCAACATCAAAAAATTTCGTGCTTGCCCTGCTGGCTCATTTTTGGGCTTTCCTTGCAAGTTTTTTAATTGTGTTGGCTTTTGTGATATAAATTCATGCTACATGCAGAAACAAATGTACTTTATTCCATAGTGGAATATTTCTGTGTGTCGAGAATATCTCTAAGTTGTCTTACTCCTCCTTATCTGTGGCATTTTGATGACTAGAGGAGATCATCTTTCTTACCACTTTGTAGCACTAACCTGATGCTCAGTGGGCTAAGGACTTGCCTGTCTAAGTTTCACTGTAACCGCATAGCTGCATGCAGGCCACCTGATGCTCACCAGTGACACCCCATGGACAAGGGAAAGCAAAACCAAGCTGTCAATGTTCTGGGTATTTGAATACAGTAAGTTTTCAAAGGTCTGAAAATGACAATCAGAGATGTGATGTCATTTTGTCTTTACCTTCTTAACTAAGCCTATTAGCAAACAGCACTAATTACAGGATAATGTACTTTTACTTCTTCTATATTTTGAGTGGAAAAGCCGGCTCAGTGCATCACTTGCATTTGAGTCATTTCTAGTGCCTCATTTTTTGTTCCTTGTACTGGAGGAAGTCATAGTCCTTTCCCATACCAGTGCAATCCTAGTCCACGATCATCCTCCTCTTGTTGGACTATTACTCCCAACCCAGTCTAACAGCATTGCACAACATTATCCATGGCTGTATGGCACAGGCATGGGGAGCTATGCTGGATTTTTGGGTGTTAGCCTAAATTTATTTAACAGTCTGGTTTCTGTACCAGACATTTCCTTTGTGCCGTTACAATGTGACTAAACTGTACTAAATTTTTGTTGTATTTGTGAATGATACTTTTGTTACTTTAGGTACCATGTTCTTTCCAGATTTCGGGTTCCTATCACTTTTAATCTAAGAGCTTTGTCTCTTCAGAAAAGTTCTGCATGGCAGGAAGGATCTGGGTTTGGTTTTTTTTTAACCCTACTCTCTGCAGTTATTTTCAGATCTCTCTGCAGTTCGATTTGCAGTGAATACACATCGGTTCTTGGCCAAGAGGGACTGGGTCAGCCAAGCTGCTAGGCACTGAGGTACCATTAACCATAGTACTCTTAGTGGCCATACTATGTCTGAGAGCTATATTAATGATGCTCAGTACATCCAAGATTGGATTAGTTGGTGCTGTTGTCTTGCTGAGCTATGTAGAGAGGTTCCAAAAAAGAGCAATAAAAAAAGGGGATTACATTCGCAGTGTGGTTTTATTCTAGCTCTTTGGAAACCACCCTATATTCATAGAGGAGGTCTTGTAATGCCAATGGGGTAGGTCAGTAGAAAATTATACAGATTGTACAGTACTGTGCAATGAGTGTCCCTCTTTGGTTGACAGTGTAATAGTTAACAAGGGGAAAGCTCACTCTTGATATGCTCAAGCTCTTCTCCAAGTCTTTGCTTTAAGCCACTGGCATTCAGGCAGAGATCTTCTTGGCAGTAGTTTATAGCACATTCTGAAACAGGAATGGAAAATTCCTTGCTCAAAATCAGACCACAGATTATTTTGTCCATCCCTTTTCTTTTGCTTGATCTTCTTATCCCTCCCCAAATCAGGCATGCCATATTGTTTCCTTGCTCTGAGGCAGCCCCATTCAAACACTGAAGCTAAACAATGCACTGTTTGCTTTTGCTTCATTTCACTGTTGTTAATTTAAAATTCTGAAAAACAAAGTATACAGCCATAAGAGCATCAAGCGAACAAAATATGTTTGGTACTTCGTATAAGAAGGAACACCTGCTGGAATTACATGGATTTGAAAGCAGGAAAAAGATTGAGCCTTGCCTTCTTCCACGTGGAAAAATGTTCTTTCTGCTTTGATTTTTTTGTTGGCCCCCCACTCCCTTTTGTATTTTTTTCCCCTAAGCATTCCTTTGGATAATTCCCCTCCTTTCCCTGGCACTGATCTGAATTGGATGATACGTGTGTGACACTGCTGGTTTGATTCCACTGCATGGGTTTTATTTCCAAGAGGAGGAGAAGGATCTGTTCTTTCAGAGTAGGGTATTGAGGGAGGCATACAGTGTGCTGCATAAGTTAATGTAGCATGCTGTGTGTGACTTTCAGCCTTTTACTTTTAGCTCACCCTTATGTAAAGATTCATGCTGGGGTGGGGAAGGGAATAGTCAAGTGAACATGTCTGTTGATTGTCAAGAGATGGGTTGCTAGGTGGGAAGTAAATTTAGGTTTAAATGAAAATGAAACAAAAGTGGAACTCAATTCTCAGCAATCAGAAATTTAAGGTGAAATGATTTTATGCAAAGCAAGTTAAGGTTTGTTTTCTTCTTCCAAAATCTTGTATACAGACATGCGGGGGGGAGAGAACAATCCCAAAGGATTCAGGATTTGATTTACCCTCAACCTGAGCAATACATGCTTGAAAATGAAAATTTCGGAGTTAATTTAGTTATCGTATGAATAGAGGTTGG
>JAOXXN010000459.1:327476-343763 GCA_026770055.1 Myrmophylax atrothorax | reverse complement strand
GGACACACTTTGTCTGACCCTTCAGCTGAGACCTGTCTGGCATGGGAGACCCTACCGGCGGCACAAACCACCGCCAGGATAGCTCTTAACCTCATGCGGGCACGCAAGCTTCCCCTGTGACAAGGGGGTGTCCCCGGAGAAGCATGCACAAAATAAAAGATGCTAAAATGCAACTGAGGTAGCAAAGCAAATTTATTAGTATGAAAAGCAAATGTATTCTGTTACTTGTGATAGAAAACAATCCATACCAACCCTTGAAATCTTAACAAGCTGCTGAGCAGGAGAAGGAGATGGAGCATGGTACTCATCGGAAGGGATAGGTAGACAATGCACCTTCAGGGCATGCCCTGGATCTAAACAATGTACATCAGGTCCTCCTCACCCTTTCATTCCAGGTCCACACCTTATATCTCCTCTCTCTGGAATGGAATTTTGCCAGCTGCTGCATCACCTTGTGAGTGGCCAGCGCACCAGCTGAGGCTGCAGCAGCTTAAGGTACTGACTCTGGGTTAACAACGGCTCTATTCTTTATTGTCCCTTTGTTAAAAGTTAAATTCTCAGCAGTTTGATGTTATTACACTAATGTTTCTTTTTCCAAGGCTGAGTTTTCAACAGTGAAACTTTGCAGGATTTTCTCATACCACACTGACAAACACAATCACAGACCAAATAGGACAGGGCACTGAACATGACTCTGCTCTCTAACACATGCCACCATGTGGTCCGTGGATGGAACACATCAATATTTTACCATACGAACAACAGTATGATGTAACATACTATCTATTAGAGTTGTATGAATGATACTAAACAAGGCACAAAGCAATACTAATCCTTTCTTTAATGAATCCCAGCCTCGTGTCCATCTGGTAAACAGTTTTCAGCTGGTGTTCTCTACAAAGTGTTGACTAAGAGTCTTTAGTGTCTGTAGTTGTACATGAACAGAATTGGAATAGTCACTTAAGTTCATACAACATAATCCTTCAAAGTCTTCACAACCATGCCCATGTGCTAAAAGCAAAAACTCAATTGCTGCTCGATTTTGTAGAGTAGTGTGTCTAATGCTGTCTACATCAATCAACAAGTCAGATATAGCTGTGCTCGTAGGGTTGCTGAATTTTGCTAACCAATAGCCAAGTTTATTTAAGTTTGTGAGGGCTTGTGCCCTTGCTGCCCAGAAACCAGTGAAGAGGCAACAATTACTTTGTTGATGCCCCAAAACTCAACTGTATCTTTGCATTCAGGAAAAAAGCATGTATGTCTTGGGTATACCAGTGGTGAGTTTGGTTTTGTTGGAGAACAGTTTTATTTGGAGATAAGAGGGTTCGTTTCCCCAAGGTACATAGGCCACCTCTTGGTTCCCACAGATGAAAAAGATACCTTGTGAGAGTTGCATATCTGTGCTTGTGATAGGTTTAGTAAGGCCAAGCTTTAGTTTCTCATGTTTCTATATTGGTAGATACAGGAAGGTATACAGGCTGTCAGCTGACTTTGGACATGAGCTGTCAGCTGACTAACTAACCAAAAAGAATATTTATCACCATATGACACCAAACCAGATATAGAAGAAAGGGAGGAGGAGTTGCTCCCTCTCTTACTATGGTGGCAGTCCTTGAGAACAGATGTTCCTGCATCGAACTGTAAGATCCAGAGGCCCCTCATGGCTGCTCTTGTGGGGAAGCAGGTATTTTTCTGTCAGCCTTACTCTTGAATGTGTGTATATGGCTTTATTATATATTTTTTTAATTTCTTCTTTTCCATGTAAATATAATCTGCTTTATTGTAAATTGTAGTTTTGTAGTTTTTTGCTTTCATTCCCCCTCTAGGAAAGGGGGGAGACTATTCACCTAGTCGACTAGGTGAATCCTTAACATTTTACCAAAGTCAAAACTAAAATTTATAACATGATTTGTTGTGGTTGAATTACACCAGTGCGAAGCATTTTGATACCACAGTATCATGGCATTAATCCACCAAAATATAGTGTCATTTCTTGTGCTGGTAAATTTAAATGTAAAAAGGCAGTTAAATGCCACCCTGATGCCCAATCCCATCAGATCTCAGAAGCTACGCAGGGTCAGGCCAGGTTTGTACTTGGATGGGAGACCTCCTGAGAATACCATGGGCTGTAGGTTTTAGTCCTGAGGACTTCACTGTCACTGCCCAAGCTCGCTTGGCCATGGCAGATGAACCTTAGGAGTTAAAGGGTGGGGTCAGTTTCACACACGCTGTGCCTCACCTAAAATATCCACTGTGCATGCTTGAAGGACACACCCACGTGGATAGAGCACTTCCCAAATCTTTGCTCATGAAGCCTAGCCATGATGATGATGATGATGATGAAATTTAAAGGTAGTACAGTTATCTGCATTCAAGGTACCCAGGGTATGCAGCTCTTTTGGTGGTAAGGCAGGAGATGTCCTGAGCTGGGATAGGTATGGCCAGAGTTCCGTATCTGAGTAGGCTAGAAACACACCAGTATTGTTGCATAGCTGTTGTAACTTGAGGATGGGGAGAGGAACACCAGTCAAGGCATGTCATGAACAGGTTCTGGGGTGTAGCAGTGCTAAGGCATACGTGTCTTGTCTGGTTGCATTAGCCAGGGTCACCCAGACATTTTGGTCCAGATGGATATGAATCTGGAGTACTCTGTGAAAGCATAAACAGAACAAGTTACCCCCCTTCCCTCCTCCCACTCCCACCTATCACTTCCACCAATGTGTTGAGCAGTCACTTGGCACCAATGCCATTCCCCTGCAATAGTGATAGTAACTGCCTGATTTTTTTCTGCCACATTCTCAGTGGCAATAGGGCCGTGTTCCAGAACGGGTTGATACCATACTTTGGCGCCTGAGAAGCAGAACTGTGAAGGGCCTTGAATGGATAGAGAGGGCTTAACCCAGAAAAAAAATGACCCAATTGTTCCACTGGGAAGTGTGCGAGTAGAAGGAGTGGTGTTCCAAGTGCCTAAGACCCTAGGTCGTGGTGTACAGGATTTAATACTACAAACACGCTTGCTACTAAAGCAGGAGTAAAAGCAAAATACTAAAACACCTCTTGGTTCTCTGGAGTTTTAATCGCTGGATCTGTTTTTAACCATTGCATTTCTGCTGGCTGGAACGTGAATGTAGTTTTCTGTGTAATACAAAGATATCTGTTCGGTGTGGTGTCAGTAAACTATTCTGTTTGATCCTGAGAGTCTGTAAGCTGATTGTAGGGCTTTTCCCACCTACCTGTTTGATAGTTGCGCGTGTTGTGGGTCCCTTGGTCAGGCTGTGTGTGACCTTCTTACTAGCTCTGCTGTTCTGACTCCTATTCAAACTGAACCTTCTTTTGGGTAACTTTGTGCAATGGCTTAAGTAGCACTGCTAAACCAGGTACATAGGATTGTCAGTACCTAACAACACTTAAGAAGCAGTGTACTCCTTTCATATCTTCTGGAGTGGGCCAGGTTCAAGTACTGTCTAAGACTTTCTCCAGGATTTGTTGAATTCCCTGGGTCCATGTGATGCCTAAATATTTGACTTCTTGGGCTGGACTTTATATTTTATTAGGGTTAACCGCAAACACCAATGACTAAGGTGCTTTTTCCTAACTGTGTTAACACAGTGCTTACTTCAAAGGGACCCAGGTTATGCCTACAGGGTCCACACCCTGCAGTAACAAAAAGTATGGCTCTATTTAAATAGCAGATACAAAAACCCCACTACAACAGTTTCTTTCTAAACTGGGCACCTGAAATGAATCCTGACTACCCATTAACTCAGAACTGTGTCTCTTGGTACAGCTATGGGCCTCACTGACCAAGCCATGTCTGTCTGTGTCAATTCGTATGCCCTAGGGAACAGCGTCTCTCAGTACAGCTGTGCACCGCACTGACCGAGCCCTGTGTGTTTATGCTTTGGGGAACAGCATCTCTTGGTACAGCTACGTGCCTCACTGACTAAGCCCTGTCCTTTTTGGGTTTTTTTATGCTCTGGGGAACAGTGTCACTTAGTGCAGCTATGTACTCCACTGACTAAGCCCTCTGCACCTCTGCATCAGATTTGTGCTCTGGGAATCCCATCCTCATTGCAAATTTTAAGATACAGGTTCAGGAGGATTCCCACGCACAAAATAGAAGATGCTAAAACATAGCTGAGGTAGCAAAGCAAATTTATTAATAAGAAAAGCAAATGCATTCTGTTACTTGTGATAGAAAACAATCCATACCAACCCTTGGAATCTTAACAAGCTGACTCTGGGTTAGCAACAGCTCTATTCTTTATTATCCCTTTGTTAAAAGCTAAGTTCTCAGCAGTTTGGTGTTATTACACTAATGTTTCTTTCTCCAAGGGTGAGTTTTCCACAGTGACGTTATGCAGTATTTTCTCATACCACGCTGATGAACACAACCACAGACCAAATAGGATGGGCCCTAAACATGACTGGTCCCTAATATATCATGGGTGGGTCTTGGATCTTCCCTGTAACTTAATAATTTCTATTCTAAGAAAAGACAGTCTCATTCAAGCGGAATTATTATTTGCCATTTCCCCCCCAATATTCTCTTGAATTAAAAAAAGAATTTATGACTTGATTTAGATAAAAAGTAGTGCCCTGATTTTCTCAATGATTAAAGAAATTAATAAGATAGACCCCCAAGTATTATGTGCTAAATATTAAGTATTTGATAATTGCGTATTTTTGTTTCTTTTTTTTGGTTTCTGCATTGTGCTAGTTCAGTTTAAGCATTTTGTAATTCTTTTCTTTCTTTCTTTCTTTCTTTCTTTCTTTCTTTCTTTCTTTCTTTCTTTCTTTCTTTCTTTCTTTCTTTCTTTCTTTTTCTTTTAACTTAACACATTCTTGTCCCACATAAAAATTTTACTACAAATTTATATTTTTCTTAAATATGAGATGAGGTTTTATCCAGCAACTGGTGTTTAGATATGCTGACATAAAAATAATGTCAAAAGAAAAGAAAGACAAAAATATCCTGATTGTGAAAGCAGTTTCTAGTCTGTACTCCTTTGGCAGAAAAGATGAAAACACAGAGCTATTAATTACATAATATCCTGACATTTGAGTCTCCAGCTATTTTGGTATAGGTGTAAAAAATAGCATATCAGTGATGATTCTGTGAGTGTGAGATTTCTTTTTCTCTTAACAGGTAGGACATATGATAATTGTATGAGCCAAAATGCAGTGTTGATTTTCCAGGGCGGTGCACATGACTATGGGGATCCTGTATGCGTTTTATCTGCAAACTTGAAAGAAGATGTAAATGTTCATTTATTAAATTTAATGTGGTATTTCCTGCTGACCTGGTGAAATCAGGACTGAAACTCTGTGCGTGCAATAATCTACAATATGTCAGTTGACTGATTATAAAACAATCCTACTATGCAGCTGTAAATGCTGTCTAATAGGGAAATAATATGACAAACATCAAAGGGAAAGTGGACACTGGTAAACAATCATCAATTATTTAAAAGAATTCTGTGAAAAACTGCAATACCTTATCAGTTTCAAACAGAAATGTGAGAAAATGAATTCTTTTAAATTGTGTTCACATGAAATTGAATTGTGAGTGGTATATGTTCTTAAAATTAAACTTTGTGGAAGCTCCTTGCATTTAATGCTAGTGAGCTTTTTTATATCAAGCTGACTTAGCAGCAAAACAGATGTTAGCCACTGATTGTCTGCTTCTTCTGGAGAGTGTGGATAAGTACTTTGGGTTTTTTGATTTGTAATAGCCACTCAGCCTTGTGCAACCTTATTTATGCAAGTTATATATAAGTAGGGACAGACACAGGGTGGAGATTTTTAGTTTGGAGAGGGTCCGCTCCATGCAACTCCAGTTCTGCAGAAGTGTTTTATACATCATGTATTAGTTTTAATCTCTCTTTAAACATCAAATCATATAGTCATAGAATGGTTTGGGTTGGAAGGGCCTTCACAAATCATCTAGTCCAACCACCATGAAATCAGCAGGGACAACTTCAACTAGATCAAGTGTTTCAACACCCCATCCAACTTGACTTTCAATGTTCACAGGGGTGGGGTTTCCACCACCTCCTTAGGCAAACTTTGCCAGTGTTTCACCACCTTAATTGTAAAAAAAGTTCTTTCTGTATCTGATCTAAATCAACCCTCCTCCAGCTGAAAACCATTTATCTCAGTTTAAAAAATAGCAAGGTGTCTATCAAACCAAGTGAGGAATCCTTCTGCACTAGGAAGGGGGCCTCTTCTCAAAAACCACTACAACTTTTGAAATTAAGAGACTTTAATCAGAAAATGTAGAGAAAAGGATAACAGTTCTTTACTACAAATATATATACATGTAACAAAAAACCCCAACACCCCCCCCCAAAAAAAAACCAAAAAGAAAACCAAACCAGAACAGAACAAACAGCAACATCGCAACCAAAACTTTCAAACAAATCAAGTTCTGTCTCTGCCCCTTTGGTGCAGTTGTATTCACAGACAGCAAGGGACAATGCCATGCCTTGGGAGGCAGCGGCTGTGATGACTCACAGGCTCTGGCAAGGCAAAGACGGGTAGGGAGAGGTGCTGCTTCTGAATTGCGTGTGGGAATGGCCGCCACAGGGATGGGCTGAAACCTTTTCCATAGACAATGTAGAGACCCTCTCATTGTCCTTTTTCTGAAAGCATTGGAGGGGTTAGCAACTCCTCTGCAGATGGTTGGCCCCCTTGATGATCCTGTAGCGAATGCAGGCAGTGGTGACTGCTCTCTCAGAAGAATGGCACAATGCACACAGAGTTGGGGGTGAGCCAGGAATCCCCTCCCAATGCTTCCACCAGTCCAGCAAGTGGCAGCTGGCACCCAAGCAGATAGAGGACAAAAGTGTGGCAAGCACCAGGAAACATCTCTCTCCCCTCACCTCCCCCAGTCCTCTCACCAGCCATCACGTTGGAATGCAAAGCTATCAGCCATCCTCTTGTTTAGGCTTCAGACAGTTAACTGGCTCTAGGAGCAGATAGTGGGAGGCTGGGCTTCAAAAAGCTATCTCCTTCTGGTTTCCAACACCCAAACCACTGTGTTGGTAAGGGAGAGAAAAAAATTCTATGAAAGATTTTGAAACTATAACACCATTACCTCTCAACCTATTGCAACAGGACCTGCTAAAACATTCATCTCCGTTTTTATTATAGGTCCCCTTAAAACTGAGTATGGGCTTGGAGTCTGTAACAGATATCCTGGTTTGAATCATATTCCTTATATCTACCTTTCTTAGTGCAGCCATATATCTAGTGAAATATACAGTAGCCAAGTACAGTAAAGAAGTCTGAAGTTTTGATTCTAGAGCCTTTCTCCTGCATATAGGACTGCAGCACAAAATGTTACACACTGAAATGTTAAGTCCTCAACACCTGATGCCAGAAACTAGTTTGTTTGATCAGACATAGGAAAAAAATAAAATTAAAAATAGATACATAGAATAGGGTTACATGAGAATAAAATACTAGCCTAGCTTTCCTTTTCCTCAGTAGAAGAGTACCTTAATGTAAATATCTTCTTGCTAAACTTCTAAAATATTCCTGGTTTTAATTCTAACTCTCGAGGAAAAAGAAAATAAATGAAAAAAAGAGTATTATTTATGTATTTGTATATATTTGTATGTAATACATATATAAAATTTATATATTATAAAAACACATTAAGTGCACTGTTTTTTCATTTGTAGTCTTGGTGTTTCCATGCAGCTGACTGTTTGGTATAAACAGTTCATTGGATGACATATATGCCATTCTTTAATAAATCAAACTGTGATAAGCAAATGCTGTCTTCTCGTGCTGTTGGTGTTCACTCTCTGCAGCTTGTAGGAAGTGGAAAAAAGGTCCGGGATTCTGGACAGTGTATAAAACACAACAGGAAGACTCTAAGACAGACTATGGAGATATTCAATTCTTCCTTAACTCTTGTCATCCATGGAGCTAAAATGTTTTGCATCAGTAAGCCCATGTGAGTGAAGGCTGATTTGGCAGTCATGCCTCCAGGGGCAATTGGTGTATGGCCCTCGGAGGAAAGGGGGTCTGTGCTTGGTTGCCATGCAATGTAAACTGCATCACAGCTGTGGAACTTTATATATGCAAAGGTGGGAATGGTAGCCTAGAGAAGAAGGAAGCTGTGAGGGTAAGCCATGGCCAGGGAAAAGAAGTGGATTTCCAAGCGGTATAGTAAGCCCTTTCCCAGTGGTAGGTAGTGATGAGCTCAGCTCAGCTCTAGTCTGGTCATATGAACAGCCAGAGAGTGATAATTTAAAAAGATATTTATGCTAATATTGCCTTCACAGTTAACAAGCTAAATCTGCCATCAACGAAGACTTTTAAATATTTACTGCTTTACTTCTAAGGCAATAATTTCTGACAAGCTAAGAAGTAGCATTAAAGCACTGTGGAAAATGGTTTATAATCCTCTTATATCTATCACTTGAATTTCTGCGGTCAAAGATGATGTCAGCAACCATATGCTCTGCAATTACAAATAATACTAACAGAAGCCTTCGTTCATAAAAAATTCCAGATTTTTTTGCAAGTGAATTCTCTGTGTGATCTTCCAGAATACCATTGTGTCCCTCTTAAAATAAATACTCAGTCTTAATCCCTTTAGCCTTGTTAATCATTGAAGACCTGTATAGTGCTACTGTTACTCTCCTCATTTTTTTTTTTTTGAACAACACGACAGGATGCTTTTAAAGGATGTGTGGGCCCAGTTATTTATGCCAATGATTTTTTTTTATAATCATTCATTTCCACTGTTAGAAAGGAATGACTACAGTGAGAAAAGTATCGCAGTGTAAAACATTAGTACTATATTCTTATTTCTTGCAGAAAATATAGCAGGTTTTGTGTTAGTGAAGCAGACACACATAACTTCACTTGCAAAATCTCTGTTCAGCATAGCACCTAAGCATCCATCTAGACATTTTAAGTCAGTGCTTAAATTTAAACATGTGCCCTAATGTTTATTGAATCTGGTTCATCATACACACCCATGAGTATGTTTATTTAATGAATAATCTTTTTTAATGCACGTTTTTCATTTCCGTAGCTACCTAAACCACCTTCATTTTCGTTCGCTCCATTAAACATTTGTCCTTTTCCCAAATACTCTCTTTCAGGAAGGTCAGAGCCTTTTTCCATAGTGTGACTCTTCAACTGCAAAAATATTTTTTCCATCTCAGCAGATTTTTTTGAGAACTTACAATTTTAGCTGCCATATTTTTAATCTTTTCATTTTAACTTATATCCAGTAAAAACTGGCTTTATAGGTAAATATAAAGTAAACTATAAACATCATAACTGTTTGCACTATTTTGTACATAGTAAGTAAACTGCTTCAAGGTAAAGAATAATTTGTTTTGTAATTAATAATCCTAATTTTAAACTGAAGGAAGTTACACTGGTGTGTACAATTTTATATCAGGCTATCAACACTCTATCAGCCATGAGAATATGTATTTCATTTATGTGGTATTATTTACACAGAAACTATTATTACAGACAAATCCTTTGGAGCTGTCCTAGAAGTCGTGGTCAACAGACTTCATGGGGTATATGACCCAAGTCCCCTTTCTAGTCTTGTGCACTGGAGGTGGCTGGGATGAGAGCACTGCTGCTATATAAGTTGCAGAATCAAGTCAGACTTGCAGGATATGACTGTAAACAGAATAAGGCATACGTTCCCTGATGCTAGCCGTGGTCTCTCCAGATCTATCCAACCAGAGGGTCCAGTTGTGGAGAGGGAGAGAGAGCAGCCACGACACTGTTGTGAAAAGGCACTTGTCTCCATTAGGGCTGCAGGGAAGTGGGCAAGAGAGAGGCCAGGTGCCTCCATAGCTTCTGGACTGAGAGATGCATTGAGCCAGTTGAGGATGCAAATGTGTGGCTGGAGCAGTATGCTCTGCAGTTCTTCTGTTTTGCCCCTGCTTATCTCATTTCTGTTTGTATATCCCCCAAAGCTTCTCCTTGTTTATTTCCCATATAACTTCAAAAAGTTTTATTTCCCCTTTCTCTAGCAAAAGCTTTGGTGTTGTTTTTTGGCTTTTTTTGGTTTTTTGTTTTTTTTAGTAAACTGCTATATTACTACACACCAGATCAAAATATTAATCTTTGTTTTAATGCAGGTTTGAATAAACTACTTTTATAACCCCCCAGCCTTCTAACATTCCTATATGGTTTTGAGGAAGTTATTTTATTTGTAAGCTTTCAGGTAATCTCTGCCAGACTGTAAGAAGATGCAAAAATAAAAAAAAATATATTGACTTGTGTGATTCTGCTGTAAGTGCTGGTACTACAGAGGGAAAACATTGTATTCATCTATAATTCTGTAACATAAATAAATAAATAAAGAGGTATAACTGCTTGTCACTATATATATATATATATATATATAAAGTATTTCCAGAAAAATATAGAGTCCACCTTTCCCGATTGGAATACTACAAAAATAATTTTCTTCTTATTAATTGATGTTACAAAAATGGTTGTTTCTTTTTAGAAGCTGGGCAGTCATTATAAAAAGTGTAAAAGCAATCTTGACACATCTGTGTCCATGTGTGAAGTATGTCTACATAAAAAAGTAATTTTTATGCTGCATCCTTCCATAAAATAAAGGAAAACATTAACAATAATGAAAATTACACATTATCAGATGTTTAATTAGAATGTATTAGAATCACAGAATTCTAATGGACATGGACATGGGCAGGGACACTTTCCATTAGACCTCATTGTTCAGACCTCCATGCAACTTCATCTTGAACACCTCCAGGGACAGAACAACCACAACTTCTCTGGGCAACTTGTGCCAGTGCTGCACCCTTGTGCCAGTGCTGCACCACCTCCTAATACCTAATCTAAATCTACTCTCTTTCATTTTGAAGCCATTCTCCCCTTCCCCCCCATCTTGTCACTACATACTCTTGTAAACAGTCCCTCTCCATCTTTCTTGTAGACTCTTCAGATACTGGAAGGCCACAATTAGGTCTCCCCAAAGCCTTCTCTTCTCCAGGCTGAACAAATCTGATTCTCTTAGCCTTTCCTCATAGGAGAGGTGCTCCATCCTGAGGGACCTCCTCTGGACTTGCTACAGTAAATTGGTGCCCTTACAGTGGGGACCCCAGAACTGGATGCAGAACTCCAGCAGAGGTCTCATGAGAGCAAGTAGAGGGGCAGAATCACTCCCTCATCCTGCTGGCCACTCTGCATTTGGAACAGTTGCCTCTCTGATCTGCAAGTGCACATTGCCAGCTCATGTCCAGCCTCTTATCCATCAACACCTCCAAGTCCTTCTTTACCGGGCTGCTCTCAATCATTTCATCCCTCAGCCTGTACTGATACTGTGAGTTGCCCTGACCCAGGCATGTCACCTTGCACTTGGTCTTGTTAAACCTGGTGATGGTTCCCACTCTCTGAGCTTGACCAAGTCCCTCCAGATGGTATCCTGTCCTTCAGGTGTGTCAACCACATCACTCAGCTTGGTGTCATCTGCAAATCTGCTGAGGGTGCACTTTATCCCTCTGTCTATGTCATTGATGAAGATATTAAAGAACAGTGGTCCCAGTACAGACCCCTGAGGGACACCGCTTGTCACTGATGTCCATCAGGACTCTGAGCCATCAACCACTATCCTCTGGATGTGACCACTTGGATACAACTCCTTATCCAACTGTCCACTCATTAAATTCATGTGGTGAGGAACCATGTCAAAGGCTTTACAGAAGTCCAGATAAATGACAACTTTAACCCTTCCCTTCTCCACTGCTATAGTCACTTCAATGTTGTTCAATTTGAAACATACTTCTTATGACAAATCTATAAAATTCTCAAACACTTATAAGGGGAATGATGGCAAATAGGTAGTCATTTCATTGAAGCAGTCTCTAACAAGTTTCCTTGAAGTATTTCTACAGTACAGTATTGCCATGCTTATTAAAAATCAATATTAGTGTCAAGTGACGTCCAACATACACTGGGAAAATTTCCTATTGTCAATTTTTTTCTCAAGCTCAGATTGTTAAACTCGTATTGCTGAACAGCCTTTTAATGGGAGTGTAGTTAAGGTGTTTGTCATTCTTGCAATTTTATTTACCACTTCTTTCAAATGTGTTGAAAAAAGAGATATGAGTCATGCAGACTGACTCTTAGCCTATGTCTTTAGGTCAAAGACCCTCATAAAATTAGAATACAGAATTTTATATAACCACAAATAAATTCAGCAGTTTGATGAATTGGCACCATTGTATGATATAAATTCAGACCCCACTCTGTAAAAATCATGCTGTATTGATGTGCTATGTAAGTAAACTCAACTCCTTGTTCATTATAATTAGTAACAATGAATTCCTGTTTTTCTGCAACATGTTGGAAGACCTTGTCCTGAAACATGACTTGGCTTACACTGCAGTCATGTTTCCTTCTGTATTCTGGAGCACTGTCTTTAATTTTACACCCTTAGATGTTGAATTTTCTGAAAGAAAGTGTCTGAAAGACAACGAACAAGGACCTCTTGTTGATTCCCTGCTTCATGGGAGAGGTTCTTCACAGCCTGAGATCTGATGGATTTTTTAATTTGATGAATTCTTTGACCTGGTGGTAAACATTATCTCAGAATATTACCATTTCTGTTGTACACTGTAGAGCCTTGAAGAAAGGACTAGCAGGTGTGTAACCTTGCTATGTGGATTAATCTGTACAGGTAGTGTTGGTAAGATAAGTGATTTGCAATCCAATGGTTGAAATTTGATCAGAATTTTCTTCCTCTTTCAGGAAATACTAAGTCCTCTAGGAAGTCACTAAATGAGGTACAGTACCTGGGGAAAGTCACACTGAATTGTATCTAGCAGACAAAATACAATATTGAGGATCCAACTTCATGAAACAAAAAATATCTAAACAAACTGAAATATTGAACTTTCTAATTGTTAAATAGTAGGAGGTGAGCTGAAGGCAATGTGTTGTTTCAGATATTTTTAATGTTAGTCTTAAAGATTTGTCTCAACAATGTATTGAAAGAGTATGTTGCAAAAGCAAAATGAAAGATAAAGATATACAAGTTTTCATACATTAAATAAAAACAGAACAGAGGGTTATGGAGAAGAAATGTATGACAATATTTAAAATTCCTTTTCGCTATTGTTAGCACAAATAGAAATGTTTTCCTTTAGTTTTATGCATCAAGAATGACCAAATTAGAGAAATAATATAGACATGATTTTTGTATTTCAGAAACAAATTTGTTAAATTTCTTCATTATGTTTTAAGCTGTAAAGCAAAATTAATTAAGATTTTTATAGCTAAAGTTGCAAATACTCTAACTACTTCAACTGAATGGAAATAACTTTTGCTGTTCTTTTGCTAAAAAAATCCCCCTGTGGAGAATTTTATTTCAGCTCTCATGCCCTAGCTAGATTTCACAGTAAGTCTGATCCCAACTGACTTTTATATTTTAACTACATATTTTTTTTAATTTAAATATACAAATTGTCTAGGGCTATCATTAAGCAAAAAGACTTCATGGTGCACTGAGGGCATCAGATGTCAGTAGAGAGAAGTGGTCAGCTTCAACTCATACAACCAATGAATTTGTTCATTTCTAATATACCTCAGTTTCAACTTCCTAGCAGATCCATAAATAATGGGTATGAATTGCAAATTCCTGAATTGAAAAAATTTTAGATTCAACTTTAATTACTGAATCCTGAATACTCATTCTTGTCATTCTACCCCAAAAAGGTATAATAATTGGCATAAACCCCTGGTTTTTTGTTGTTTAAATTCTTAGGTTCTGAACTCACTGTTTCTCTTGAGTAGAAAAAATTTCCAGAAAGATTTTAAAAAACTTTTTTTTTAAATTATGTGACTTACTTCTTAAACCAAGAACTTAAAAACCACACAGCAGCATGAAACATGACTGTGCTGTAGTCCGAAGGATATGATTCATGATGCTGCAACAACAAAGGAGGAAGAGCTTTTAAAAATTTTGTCAATTTTTTTGGTCAAGGTGACATCAAAACTGTTGCATAAGCTCAAGCTAAACTCTTTGTGTCATTGTTCACTCTTTTGCTCAAAATAGGTTTCTGGCTGCACTTCTGCTCCTCAGTAATTGTAATAGAAAAGGAAGAGAGCATACCTTTTAAATAATATTTTTTTCTTTCCTCACTGATCTGTTAGATAATTATGCTTATCAAAATATCATAAAGATTTCCTCAAAATATCTGACAAACAGATGGGAGCAACTTGCATTGTTAATGACAAAATTATGTATTTGAGACCTTTGAAACTTGGAGGCTTTTATTTTGGTTTTATTACAGGCAAAAACTGAGTTAAAAATAAAATATATAGTCTTTCGAAATTATGAAAATATTACTCTGTTTTTGTGAATTGTCCAAGATACAGATGTTCAGTTGTATTTCAGACATATTTTGTATCTTTGTGTCTTTGGTTTTAATTGTAAAATAAAATTGTCTAAATGACAAATTCTTCCAATGGAGCCGATGACATAAGAGCTCTAGCACTGAAGAATCAAACCAAGTTTCAGAATATTTGCAAGATGTTGACATGTGTGCCTCTGAAAATTAGGCAAATTAAAGTCTTCACTGACCTTCAGACTAGATTGATGAGCATTGACCAGAGAATAAAGATCCACTCCTGCACCTGGTGGAACAGAGGCACAAAAGACAATATTTACTGAGGAATGCATAGATACTTACAGAGTTCTGAGGAGAAGGTTCTGGAACTTGGATGTGATTGGGTGAGGGTAGTGATGCCTTGAGAGACTGCAGAAAACTGGACTCTGAGCCAAGTTAGTTTGGGATAAGGTAAAACGGTAGATTCTTTAATGTCCAGGCCTAGGGCCTTCAGGAATACATGATGACACGCTCGCCCAAACCTTGATTTTCATGGGTTTTATAATGCTGTCCACCCAATCCCCAGTTCACACATCCCTCAGCCTAGCCCTGTCCTGCCCCAAGCACATCCTGTCAGGAATCGAGTCTAGGGGAGCGTGGGACCCTCTATTCATCATCCTTTTCTTCTTCATAGCATGCAGGGATACTTGGAGGTCTTCCAGTGTTCTGGCTTCGAGGTCATTGGCTTATGTTTATGTCTCGTGGAGCAGGCATTAAGATATTACTCAGCCTTCTACCTTGTAAAGAAGTCTAAATAACTTAATGGAATTTGAGGCATTGAAATAGGATAGGGGTTAAAATGCATAAACATTGAATTTAAGCTGCCAGAAATGCTAACACAGTAAAATCTGCATTTTACTACAGTTACAAGTACTTCTAAAATCTATAAAAATTGAAAAGTCAAAAATCAAAAAACCCCTGAGGCCTCAGTAGGGACAGAGCAGGTAACTGGAAACCAGATAGCCAATGGGGAACAACTTGTCAAATGAGAGGGGAACTAACCAATAGGAACCCAGGAATTCGGGCAAACGGATAGGAGGGGTGGGCACAGCGCTGGCAGCTGCATCGGCAATTCGAGGGAGAGCATCCTGAAATGGGGCTGCCCTGGCCTGAACCTGCCATGTGGCAGTGGCAGCTGCCACAGTGCTGCAGCAGCAGCGCAAGTCAGGGATGATCCCCTGGGCAGCACAGCCCTGGCCCGGGAAACAGCCCCTGTGCCTAAGCCACACGGTGAATCATCGGGCAAAAAGCCACAGGGGAAATCCATAGGAGGGACAATAACCGCACAGGGGGTTACAGAAAACTTTCTGAACCAAAAACCTTACAGTAAAATGCATAACTTTTAAGTGTCAACTGTGAGAATCTTTCATATATGCAGCTGGTCCGGTCTGGGCTGCTTCCCAGCATCATCCTCCTTCTAAGTCCATTTTGCATTCTTCTGCACTAGATTGTGGTTCTACACCCTTTAGACAGTCAAACATATGAACAAAACAATGAGTGCTTGTTGTAGTTTGGATTTTTTGCATAAATTCTCTCCCCTGTCACTGACTACCCATGCCATTAGTGAACAAAGGAAACAGTTAACTGATACCATCTTCTTCTTGATCGGTTGGGTGGGGACAGGCTGTCTCTTTTGTTTCTGGGGGCATTTTTTACTTTTTTTTCCACTTTTAGCTCAGCTGAACACAGGAGTAGTGTGTGTGTGCAGCTGGGGGGGCAGAAGCCGTTTCTCCTGCTCCTCGTGGCTGCTGCTCCTGGCTACAGCTGTGGAATAAGCCAGCTTTTCTCCTTGCCATGGCTGTTCTCCTGGTTCCTGCATTTGGGGTCCCGGTCTGATCCAGTCCCACCGCCGCCTGCAGTGTCGTGGCCTGCC
>JAOXXN010000459.1:308205-327376 GCA_026770055.1 Myrmophylax atrothorax | reverse complement strand
GTAAACAATTTGGTTTTCCCCTCAAACTAAGACAGTGCTATAAATCTGTTTCTACATAGGCAGCAAAAGCATAACACAATTAATCAATAAAAAGTGCATTCATCATTGCATTTAATTTATTGTCTCACTATAAGCAGAACTTCTCAGTCTGTCTTGCTGAAATTACTGCTTGCATAGCTTTTGTGTCTTGTTTTTGCTTAGCTCAAATGCTGAATTTTTCTTAATAGTGAAAAGATCCTTTATGTCTGCACCAAGCATGGGTGAGAAGTTCACCCATCTTCTATTTCTAGTGTAGTCCACAGGATAGTTGGGTCACTGTAAGTTGCACATGTAGAAAGAGCTGAAAAATGCTGCCAGATGTGTATGAACCTTGGTATTTGATGTAACTATCAACACTGATATTTTCCACTTACTTCACCTGTCTCGTTTCTGGAACAAGCCCAGCAAAGTTTCTGTGCCAGGGAAGTTCACATACAGAGCAAGGCAATGTCTGTCAGGGAGCAAATAAGCAATGGAGTGAGAGTGGTTGGAAAACTGGAGTGGCAGAGAGGTACTCTCATCTTTCAGGCCCATCTGGACTACTAGCTAAAACCCACACCACTGCAGGCAAACTTTTACTGAGGAATTTTGTGGTAGGATCACCAGTGAAGTTTCCTGAAGGTGGTGAAATGACAAAGCCTGAGCTTCATGGGTCAGGTGATCTTGAAAGCAGGGAGGAAAGCAACCTTCTTTTTTATTCACCAATACCATTTCTGTTGAATTTACTTTATTTGCTGGAGATGTCCTTTCCCAAATCTACCATGACAAGGTTGATGGGAGTTTTGTTTATTTATTTTGTAAGAATGAGTGACCTGCCCTGGGAGTACTCCTAGAACTGAGAGATAACATCAGTTTTCAAAACCCATTTTGCATGCTATTCCAAACAGCTGACTGACTGTGACAGCAGTGCTGAATCAAAACCATAAGTGGGGCTGACATGAAAGCAGTAATGGACTTTGAATCAGACTGCGCATAAGTCAGAAGTCTCCATGACCCCAAAACTGTTGCAAACATTGTCTTTGATTTCTTCAATGTTGAATGTCAAGTCTGCTAGTGCTGCATTTTAATTGCTTTCTCATTCACAGGAAACTGTTATATCACTATGATGTCAGTCTGAAATCATAGGTCAGCTTAGATGCTCTTTGATGTGAAGCATCTGGGAAGCTTGCAATAAACTGTAAATCCAGTAATTTTCATGGTTCTTCTGTATGCTGTAAGACAGCTTTTTAATTCTCTTTAAAGCTCTTTTTGTGCATTGTTCTTTACCCTCAAACCCCACGCACCCTGATACGGTAAAAATAAAGCAATAGAAAGCTTCCATCATCTGGTAATGCACCTTTGTTTTTGTGTGAACTTTTTTGTTTCATAAAGGTTAAAACCCCAGAAGATCACAGTCTCTTATCAATTTGGCAGAAAGAGGTAATAACTAGGCTACTAGTGCAGCTACAAGTGCCTAAAAGAGAAATTTCTGCATAACGAAATTTTTATTTGTTGACATTTTTGTTTGATGACTCCTGGACCCTCATTTGTGCAATAGCATGTATTGCATGAAAAAGGACAAAATTTTACTCTTAAGCATTTCCAGTTTAGGTCTTTATTAAGGTCTTTATTCCCAATTTAGTGGGATCTGTCAGCTGAGCAGAATGTGAAAGGAGGTACAGAAAATTGGAAGTGAGCTCTTTCTCATTTTCACTGTCCTGGAACTCATCCATTATTCTTTACCTCCTGCTGAGATAACCACTACAGACAACTTAGTTAGGCATTGGCATTAGGCACCTTTTTGAAGTGTTTCTCATATGTCCTGAAACTGCCAGGCATCAAGCATGTCCTGTCACTCAGAATAGCCTATCAATTTTTACTGGTGTAGTTTCTCATTGCAACAGCCTCTCTCTCATAGGCTTAATACTTCTAAAAAACCATGAATGATATTTCACTATATTCAAAGTAAGCAAGTCCTTCTTCAAAAAGATTCATTATATTTAAAATATATATTATTTTAAATCTCGTATTTTGTTAACAGTCCTTTAGTGAAAAAAAAATGGAAGAAAGAACTAAACTACTACTCAGAACAGGTATCTTCAATTATATTGGATCAAAGGTAAACATCCTGATAGTGGTATAGCCTTGAAGACTTAAAAAGCTAAAGTTTATGCATTTATCGGAATAAATTATTTCCTGACAGCTCACCAGAGAATCTTCAATCTCTTGGGTCTATAGTCTACACAGAAACAGATATTTTTAGCTGAAGGTTGTACAGGTCTCAGAATATAGAAAGATGCAGGCTCTTTTATAACTGTGATGAACAAGGGACTCTCAATATATTTTTGTGTGATGTCTAGGACATTTATGTCAGTCAAATGAAGTCCTTTGGATGGTGAAGTATAACTGATTAATAATGTGACAGTTTCAAAAACGTGGTGAAATCCCACTCCCATTAGTTCCATGGAGTCTGGGTATGAAACAAAAAATTGCAAGAATTAGGAGTTTTGTTCGGTGGTACTTCTTTGTGGAAATATGACCATATTAAATTTAAAGGACATATTGACTAAGTTGTGCTTAAAAATATTGTCTTCAGTGTATGAGATACTGCTGAGGAAATATAGCAACCAAATATTCCTCTTGGGTTACTTAAGTTTTTTACAAGAGAAAGCTGATTCTGGAACAGGCTTCCCAGCTGGAGTAATGGTACAAAGCTGCATTTGTTGTATAATGAAATGTGATGAATTTAAGACTGAACTTACATGTTCATCTATTTCTTGCCAATAAACTATGGAACTATTCCCTATCTTTAAAATTCTGTATTTTCCCTTAATCTCATCTTTGCACTAATGAAGAAATCATAGCACCAAGCTACTGCAAAAACACCATTTGACAACTATTTTTTGTTAAATTGAATGAATGATAAAAGAGAAAATTGCACCACTTATGGTACTTTAAAACACTTTTAAATAAGAAAGTTAACTGTGGAAATGTTTGGATATATTTCAATCCTTTCAAGAACTTTTTATCATTACCCCAGAGGAGCCCAATTTTAAAATGTCAAGACCATTCGTTGAATCTTTTCCTAGTCTGGCAATTATCACATAATTTCCTAAACAGTGATTTGCTTTCTTTGTCTAGGTTTGATTTTCAAAAAGAAGGAAAAAAAAAAAGGTACTCTAAACACTGGTGAGAGACGGTGGACTTCTGTTAACCTCCAGAGAGTTAGAGTACCACTTGACTATGAGTAGTACAATTCATAAGAGAACTCTTTATTGGTCTAATGCAAGTTGACTACTAAACAAGCAGAACATGTGAATGTACTGGCCAAAGGGGTTCTGGAAAGTGCTGAGTTAAAAAATATTACAGAGGCCAGAACAACACCTTTTTCATTGTCTAATTAAATTACATTTGCACCTTTAAGGGACATTTGTGTAGACAAGGTCAAGAACACAATGGACTATTGGTATATATGAAACTGAGTCTCATTTATTAAAAACAGGTTACAGAGTGTTCGGGAGTAAGAAACATGAAGACAGCCACACTCTTTCAGAACAGGAAGTATATGAGGAAAAATATGTATTTCATGTCCTCGGAGGACAAAACAAAACAAGAAAGCAAACAAAAGTTAGAATAGACTAACTAAAATGTAGATGTTCCAAGTTATGTAAAAGGAAAAATCAAATGCCTTAAAACTGATGTAAGCCAAATTGTTATCTTAGAAGTATAAAATCAAAGTTGTCGAATATTGCTTAATAATGAAGAAGCAGAAACTTTTCCCGAACACACAGGTAAAGGAACTGAGAAAACTAATTGATTGTAAGGCTTAAAAGATTGTGGTCTTATTGTTCAAGCTTTGTGAGAGATTATTATGTAAACAGTTATACCCTTTTTAGACACACAGTTTTTGGGTTAGTTTATTAAGATTAATAAGAGCCTGAGTAAGTCACAATAAATGATTCTTATTGCTTTCAAAAAAGGCACAGTCTGTACTGTGAGATGTTTGCAATGTCAATATTCTGGATAAAGAAAGGACAATGATTTTTTGGCATTTTACACAACCCTCTTGTATGCTGCATCATTTCACTTTAAACTCCTAACCTTTTTTCTTTTTCCTTTTTCCTTCTTAAACACTTTGCTAGCCCAATGGATTTCAGAACATTCAATAGAAGTAAAGTAAATTGTATGAGAGGGAAATGGGGTAGATTGACACTATTAATTATTTGTGAAATTTGTAACATAATTTGCAAGTCTTTTTACTGCTTGCTTTTTTGCATTTAAATAAGATGTTAAGCAGTAGTTAAAGTACTGCTTTCTGCATAGTCTTCACCTTCATCTTCATTACTGATGAAATAGGCTGTAAAGAAGCCAACAAGTTTTCTTATTTCAGGCTAAGTACCTAAAACCACAGATGCATTATCTTCTTCATTTAAGTAGAGTTTATCTGTCTTTATAAATGATTTTTTTTTCAAAAATAGCCATACAGGTTGAAATCTTACAATGGGAAAAAAGGCATCTAGAATTTCTGCTTAACAAAATATCCCTGATATACAGGACAGGTAGGTGGCCACAGACCATGGGCTGCAGCACTTGAGCATGGAAAGCACAGACTGAAGCAGGAATCCTTATAGCACCCACAGTACTGGCAGTAGATCACCAGCTGTAAGTGAATCTTCTGAAAAATGTGTGGAACTGTCAAAAATGTGAATTTGTGAAATTGCTTATAGAGAGGCAAGATTCTTATCTCAAATTCAGCAAGTACCAGAATGTGTATTTAGCTTGATTAATAGGAACAGTGCACTTAGAACCACAACATCCTATTGAAACAGTTTCCACCCTATTTCAACTCTGATGTTTAGACAGGAGAGTCTCATCCCAGCCTAACCCCTTGTAACTTGCCAGTACTCCTCTGTCAGGAGGTGCCTTTTATTCTGATCAATCAATTTTATTTTCCAGAAAAGGGCAGTGAAACATAGTCAAGACTGGGCTGTGAAAAAAGTGTAGGATATACCTCCTTGGCACAACTCCTTGCAGAGTACCTAATATGTCTATGACTATATGTAGCTGCATCCTTTGCTCTGAATGGCAAAAGGAAAAGGACCTAGGGATTAAGTGACTTTGCTCTCCACAAAAGAGTCTCATCAGGAAAAAATGCCTCCTAGGGAAGCCTTCTACACTTTCAATCTGCAATTGGCAGGAGGACTAGTAAAAATCATCCTATTCAACATCCTCTTATGTGAAATTGCTCAGTTGCCAGCCATGTACCAAAACAAAATATGTTCCACTCAGTTTAAACATGTACTTATACATAGACAGATCTGGATTATTAAATGTAGCATCATTAAAATCTCTCTGGATAGGTAATTAACAGCATGAAGTAAATTAGGCAGAGACAGGTTGTATCTAATTTGAGTCACTGTACACTAGTTCCTTACTGCATGCCTTTAGAAACTGGCATGATGGAATGTAGAAATAAATTTTCTTAACAAGAAAAATTAGTGGCAATGTCACAGAAGTTCATTGGAAGCTCATGCCATGAAATTACTGCAGATATATGACATATTAGCATGTTTTTTGATACCTTCATTGCTTTGTATAAACAGGATGTATGTGCACTTTAAGGTGAAAAGTTTATTGCTCCACTATTTCTGACCTGTTATTGTATGAAAGACAATATCTAGAATGCATTTTTAATATGTTTTCTTAATGTCTTCAGTGTCATAACTACTTGATGTCACAGCATCAGCAGAAGGCTGCAGTGTAAGATTTCATGAGGTATGCTACAGATTGTAAACACAAGAAACTCTTTTCTAGAGAATATCTACTATAGGCCGAATAAAGTGTGATAGTGTAAATCAGTGACACTGTCAGCCAAACGTTACAAATGTCTGCAGGGAAAAGATACAGTTTCCCCATAATTCACATTCTACTTTTGTGGGATACTGGGAAAGGCAACCCACTTTGGACTCCTTCCCCATAATGTAGTCAGTGGAGTTTGCATTTACCTGTGCCAGTGCACAGTCTTGCATCAATAGTTATGTTTCTGTCGACACTTCCCTATGGCAACAGCAAAATGGGGCAAACAAGTACAATTGTCTAACACAGTTTTTGCATTTGGGGTAGTTTGATAGCACCCATAAGTGGAAGAATTGTATACGTTCCTTTTTCACTGGTTTCCTTACATGGAGATAACTGAGGCAAAACTACAGTGTAAACAGAGCACTTTCAGAGTTGGTACAAGTTCAATCAAATGAGGTCAGCTGCAGGGGTATGGTACAGATTTGACCTTACTTGGATACTTCACAGGAAACAGGAAACAGACTTTGTTTGTTGTTAAAATTTTTGAGTGAAATAGCACTGTGGGGTTTTTTATATAGTTATAGAAAATAATAGCTTTAAGTAAGTCCAGAGAAAGCCTTAGAGTTTGCTTAAAATTTTCTTTCAGAAATTCTCTCTTTCAAAAGAATTTGCTGGTTAAAATGTTTGATGTAAAAGTGATTTTTAAGCAAATAGAAGAAGTATTCATTTAAAAAAAATTAAAAAGAACACTGAGAGGTTTTACTAGAAACCTGTGGTAAAGTGTTGCTTACCATGAGTGAAAGCCATGATGCCTCTCTGTCCTGTTAACCAGGATAAAAGCCATGATGCCTCTCTGTCCTGTTAACCAGGATGAAAGCCATGATGCCTCTCTGTCCTGTTAACCAGGATATCTCAGTCTCCAAGTACTCTGAATGAGCAGCACTGATCTATTTCAAGATTAATCATTATTCTTTATAATAATAATGATAATTTAGGCAAAATATTTCAATGGTGAACTAAGCTAAGGCAGCTATAAATTGGGGTGAGAATCAGATGTTTTCACTCAAATGTGACAGAAACAATACTGACTCTAGCAGTATTCTCTTGAGAACTTCTCAAGATTATTTTGTCTTTCTGTCTTTTAATATTATTGCTTACTGTTTTTATTAAAATAGTGTCAATAAACCTTCTGTGTAGACCAGAACCCCATGACCAGAACTTCTAGGCCATGTATAAAAGCATTAGGAAGTCATTAAATTGGGTGATGTGTGTAACAAAATTTACTTTTTTCAGACTTGTTTCTGCTGGTGGAACACCCTGCAAAAGTACTCTGCAGAGCCTAGGTTTGCACAGTAAGCTAATATGCTTGTATGCAACACTGAGAGCCATGCAGCACTACTCCTAGATTTTGTAAGACTGTAAAATTTCTTGGTGTAATTTTCTCTCACTTTGCTCATACCATGTAGATATTTACACAAATAGTGGCTATAAAGAAGGGATTATATTTACCCTTTAAGTTTTTTATTTAAAATATTTTGGATCAAGACTCAAACCCTCCATTCATCTGGCCGAGGTGCATGATTGAAATTAAATTTATTTCTATCCTTTTCCTTAGGCAGAAGAGCCACTCTGGTCCTGAGACATTCCTATCTGATTCCACTCTTTTCCAATTTCCAGGAGGCAGGAAGCCATTGCAAGGCCTGTTTTGCACACATCTGATTTCACAGGCTAACTGCAACACCATAAGGGCAGAAAAGAGGATGTTTCTTTATAAAACAGCAAGTAAAAATTATTTCAAATGGTTATTATTCAAGTTGTACCTCAGTCAACACTGTATGTCTTAATTCTTCCATGTGTTCTTTGCTGCAGAAAACTTGCAAAATTGCCTGGTTAATGAAATTGCATGTGATTTTCATGTTCCAGCTACTACAGGGATTAAGGACAAAAATGTGAAGAACTTTGCAATAAAATAAAATTCCAAAACATTCTGTCTTTGATGTCTAGGAAAGATAAGAGCGCAGCATAAGGAGCCATATAGTATCTTTTTTAATTAAAAGTCATTTGTAAAACCAGTTGTAGCGAGTTAAGCTAACATCAGTAATAGACAGAGAACATGAAGTAAACCTAGGTATCTCTAGTTGAAAACAATAGAAATGTATTTTGTTGTAATGTAAAAGAAATTAGAGCCTGTGGGCATGATTGTGCTCTCAGTTACACAAGGAGTTGAATGTACATATATCTTAATTAGTTGTACAACATTGTAAAGGCAATCATAATCAGAAGCTATAAATCCGCTGGACAGGTTAGGACAAGCAATTGATGAACCAGGAGCAAGTCCTATGTGCTTGGGAAAGGACTTAGAGAAGGGAAGATACTTAACAGCTGTCAATTAATGGGAGCCAACAGCCATTATAACAGTGAGGGGTGGTGATTTGGGTGTATTCATCTATGAAAACTGGCATACTTGTTTGTCTGCTTTTCCTTATTAGATGATGCTGAGAGCTCTGCTTCTTCTGTCACATTCTGAGAACTTGTTGAATTTATTTACCACATTTTTTTTTCCTAGCTGGCTTTACTTTTCAAGGTGATGTGTGCTTTTGTTTTGCCTTACTTGAAAGAGGACTCTATTCATCAGACCTCAATATTTTCTCTGGACTCATCCTAAAATATTTTACTTTCTTAACAAATACATATGTGAAGATCATATGAGAAGATGATTCAGATTCCTTCATGATCCTGTCAGGAATATTATGTATTTATGCCACAGTTTCTGGAGGTTTCTGAGATGTCTTAAAGGCAGTGTTATCTGAGAAAGTGCCTTCTACGCATCTTTCAATTAAAAAAAAAAATAAATTCTTTGCTTGAAAAGCTAGAAAGTGGTTGTAAATTTCTTTGGATTTAATCTGGTCTGGTTGCAAGGACTAAGGGATGCAATTGACCTGTGATTTTCTGGAGCACATTTTTTCATGAAGTTGCACCTTGAATTAATTTAGTTCATGTGCTTGAAGACAACTCCATGATGAATGCTAGAGTGAAGGAGGTGGTGATGACTTCAGGGAATACATTCTTCATCTCAGCTAAAGCATAAATGCATCTGTATTGCTTAAAATCTTTCAAATATTATGTTCAAATAGCGTTCACTTACACAAAAGTTATATTTATATACATACCCTGAGTTTTCAAACTACTCTTCTGTCAAACTATATTTGGATCCTTATTTGGTAACCGTTTAATATAAACTATACCATAAGCAACAAATGCTAGAAAAGGATAGGGATATTTTTTGTTTTTTAACTTGACAAATGTTATTTTATGAATTGAAGCTGCTTGTATACATTTTCCACTAATCTGCTTTTGATAGAAATTCATAAAAAATTATGTCATCTGAATGTCTGTTATTTTGATTTGGAGATGTTGCCATGGTACCCTATAAGACCTGTCATTCAAGCCCTGCTAGTCTGCTGGTTCTGTCGATGACTTAATTTCCCTGGTTAGACCACATTTTTTTTGATGTGTCTAGTTTCACTTCCAATAGCCTCAACTAAGTCTGTATTCCAGAGAGTGGTCAGTAAACAACAAAAAGTGATTTGTGCTATTAAAGCTGCAATATTTGGAGGCTGCACCAGGGTTTCCAGACCTCCATTTCTAGTTTTCATATTTTGGGTTTAGGTCTTTTCTGCTCATTTATATCTCTTGGCTGTATTTCTTTGTAATTTCCATGGCAAGTGGATTTATTTAATTATTAAAATCAGTTTAGTTAAAAAATACTTTGTTACCTCAAAATAGTTTCAACTGAATAATTAGTGTCAGCTCAGTGACTATATTCTCACATGTAAAATCAATGGTTTGCTTTAACTGTAGTGCAGTATTTCTCTGACTTACTTCCAAAAGCAGAAGTGAAATTAAACCAAGAGTTCACATCAACCACTTGAGTTATGAGACTTGGACATGATTTCAATTTTACACACTTTTTCCTCAGTGTGTTGAAAAAGATAAGCAAAGTGGATAAGGGTGTAAGAATTTTCAGGACTCGATTTGCAGCTAATATGATTTTCAGAGCTTAAGACACGCACCTTCACAGAAGTATTCCTAGCTGTTATTTTATCTTGAGGAGTATCATCTTTCTAAAATCACTTTTCAGGGTAATCAAGTATTCCCCAATGTGCAGCTTATGGTAGCCACAGTGCTGCATGCTTTATGGCATGCTTCCATCAGCCTTTGACATAGGGCAGAAACAGTAATTTGGAGCCAGCAATGTAAACCCTGAGACAATGGAATAACTTTTAACTGACCTAAATCAAGCATAAACAATAAAGCACTTTGAAAGGTTTGGTCTATGAAAAATGTCACAGTCTATGGAAGACTGCTTCCTCTGTTTGATCTGTCACTATACTTCTCAAAACATGACACTCCTTGAACATAATATACTTTGATGATAAACTAGATTAACTTTCCCAGTACAAATGAAAGGCCACCTGTTGCCAGAATGCCCATATTCCTTGTTGGCTGTCTTGTAGCTGTCATCACTTCAATGCAATCTGCGCCGAACATGCTGGAATATAATGAATATGTCAGGAGTTGGAGGTCAGCCATCAAAGTACATGAAAAGTTGGCTTGCATACAATGTCAGCATGTAGGCCTCGCCTATCATCTTGTGAAAGGATTTCTGCACCACTTGATTTGTTTGCAGAGGGTTTGTTTCTGTTGGATGGAATACATTTAACGGGAGGCTTTTTGACAGCCCATTCAAACATTTTCAATTTAGAAAATGGTGCTTCCTGTTTCAAGTTCTGTAACTGATGGGTGGTGTGAAATGCCACTTAAGCTGATCATGCTTTTTGTTTACTGTTATTATTTTAGCATGAAAAGAATCATGATGAGCCTTAAAGTATTTTGATGAGAGACAATAAGATAACAGAAATATAATGTGTCTATCAAATCCTTTGACTTATGCTTAGGTAATAGAACCTTACTTTTGCTTTATTCATCCTTGCTGGACATTATAAGTCTCTTTGGTGACTTTGTAATTTGTCTGGATTAAAGTTTTCAGACTCTTACCCATGGTGAATCTAATGGTTTAAAATAGAGTGGACATTTCTAGAATTTTTCTGAAGGATTCTTAAAGTTCTCATGAGGCCTTGTCCTCATTTTGTGACCTCTTGGGTCATTTATTAATTTTTTTTCAAAGTGATATTAAGCATGTGACAAAAATTTGAATTATTTTTTATGCCACTTCTCCACATCCTTCCCCATCATGTTAAACACTTTACACATGCTGTCATTTCTTGGCACCAACTTTCTTCCTCCTTTTCTGCACAATATATACTTTCTAAAGTTCACAAATTTTCCTGATTTTTTTAGGTCAAGTTGTCTTTCTACACATACACAGATAAAGATGTTTTGGGTAAGCTATAATAATAGATTTAACTGTAGCTCAGCCTAAGGAGCCTCCTCTTTTCTAAAAGAGAACTTGCAAAACATTCTGGGTTAACAAATGCTAGGTTAATGCAATTTCTCCAACTTAAGGAATAAATTTGCATATCTTACTTTTTACAGGCCAGCAGGCCAAGTGCCTCAGTAAACGGACCACAGAACACAGAAAGCTGTAACTGCAGGTTGGTTTCTCTGTGGTTCAAAAAACAGCACTCCTCTGCTTGTCCCTTTTGGGTGTCAGGCCCTTTACAATTAACCCTGACTTTTCAACCACATTCAGCAACCACAATGAGGATAGCTGAGAAACTAAGGAAGGGATTTATTTGGATGATAAAGCAGGTTGAGCCCTTTTTTTTTTTCAATCCCCTATTTGAAAAGGAAAAGGAAGGTAGCTTAGCTGTTGACCATTTGGGTAGGAATGAAAAGAATACAGCAACTTTTGAGGCAAACAAGAGAAGCATCATGAGTCTCTCCTGATGGAGGTGTTTTGGCTACCTACCTTTTCCTAAGACATTGCCCTGACTTAAATTTTTAACTTGCTGATCTGGATGGTCTAATTTTGCTTGTGCACCCTTACTGAAAATACAGTATATGCACAAAGCCCCAGGTGTCCTGATGCCTGAAGGTAGCAAGTATCCACTCAGTCACAAATGTTTCTGCTCCTTCCTTGAATTTGATGCAAATAGGGCCATGTCACCCAAGGTCTTTGAGACCTTATACTCCCCTTTCAACATACATTACTTTGGAGATGTAAATTTGTATCTTTTAGGCAGGTAAGAGATTTTAACCTGCATTTTGTAAAATATATTTTAATGATGTGGGTTATATATTAGGTAGTTTCTTGGCATTGATATATCTGCAAACTAAAACTATCATAAAAATATACTGAAGTTGAAGACAACATTAAATTAACTTCTCCCCAAAGAGAAAAAGGGACTACCCACAATGTAAAATTAGTGCTTGCTTAGAGCTTTTAGATATCCTCAGAGTATATACTGTGTATCTGACTGTCACTGATGAGAAGAGACCCAAAAAGTGAAACCTTGTAGTGGATGACAATGTAAAAATTAGTTATTTCTCCCAATTACTTTATATAAGTGTAAATAATATAACATTTGCATGGTTATTCTGAAGATCTTGTTTCAGATAATTGGGGGTTTATATACAGTCATATAAGAAAAGAAAGCTATCTTATGAAAGAAAAAGAGCATGTGAGAAGCAGAACTAAATTACAGAGACACTCCAATGGCCCTCATCCTATCCTCTGCCCAAATCCCCATTTGATTTAGATTTAAGTAAAATTTTCAAAGGGGAAATCTTTTCTATATGATAGGCTAGGACAGAATTTATCTCATGAAAAAAACCTAAAATATAAGAATAATGTAATATATCTCAGTACAGACAAAGGTTTTAAGAGCACTTCCACGTTTATGAGGTAACTTTCAGATAATTATGTGCCTTTATTGTTATACTGGCAAACAGATATAAACAGGATTGAAGTCTCAACCACTGGCAGGTCCTTATCCCGTTGGATTTGGGTCACCAAATCATGCCAGTATGTGACATACACATGAACTCATTAGCCTAACTGAAGAGCGCCACTCCTTTTAGTATGAGAATGCTACAGATCACCAAAGTCATCTTAGCAAAAGATGGTGTTTTTTTCTTGAACTTTGACCCCTTCCATTGTCTCTGGCAGTACAACAAACATCTGTCAAAAATGAATGGAAATGTTTTTGTGAAAGCTGACCTCTTCACATATCTACTGAATTCCCAGGAAAAAAAAAGAAAATCCCAACTAAACATTTAATACAATGAACTGGTTGTTGGTTTGGGTTTCTTTTTGTTTTTTTCCCCAGCAATTCATCTTATGTGAAAATGTCAGTTTCTAAAAAAGTACTTCTGTTCATTCACAATGTGTGTTGGAAGTAGTATACTATTCTCGTGCCTTTCTTCAAAGATATTTGAGGTGCTTTATGACCATACATTAATTAAATACATCAAACTGTTCAAAGACAGGTGCATCCTTCTAATTCAATGTAAGAGAAAACCTAGAGCACCAGGGCTTCATCCAGAGCCAGGGAACAGCTGTGCTAGGAAACATGTCTTTGCTATTCAGGTGTTGCATTGGGACTTTGTGTAACTGTGCACCATTTGGGTGTATGTCATGGCCTTACTATAATAACCTAAGGACGTGTTTGTTTTTCTTGGGTACATCTTAAATGTATTGTGAGGAAGTAAGTGATGAAATAAATTGCATTCAGCTAGTTCAAGATTTCATGTCCTGCAAATGCACTAACATTAAGAATGAGGTACATTTCACTATGAAACAAATTTTAGTAACCCACTAGCTTTTAGAAATATTCATGGTTGTAACTTGTTTACCCAAAATGCTACAGAGATTTCTACCTCTAACACTAGCCTTTACTGAACTTTTCCATAAAGCTGAGTAAAATTTGGGTGTAGACAGAGATAAATGATTGAAATAAATTTTAATTAAAATATAATTTCAATTAGCACACCAGAATGCCCATATGTAACAAGAATATTGGCTCCATCCTACCCTGTATTGTACATTGGACAATAGTACCAGATGCTTCAGTGAAAATGAAAGAAATCCCACAGTGGACAATTATGAAATAACCATTTGGGTAGAGCAGTCAGACCCATGACCCATGTCGAAATATTTTCATTTAATGTGCATTGCTAGCACATCTTTAGTAATCAATTTAATGCAAGACAACCTGTGAATTGACACTCTGCTCTACCAAAACTTGTCCTAATGCTGTGCCTCTGTTTTATTCTGTGAAGCCTGCTGGTAAAATCCCAAGGTGATAAGGCTGAGGAGCATCTATAGACTTGCCTCCAGCCTGTCCTATGCAGAGTAGAGCACAGAACCTTACACCATACTCTGGTATGTTTTGTGCAAATTCCTGGTACTTCTGTACAAACATCACATTTATTCCCACGTTCATATAAGTCTGCTACTAACTATAAAGTAAAATAGCTGTTTAAAATTATATACAAAGTAAAATATGGGGCCTGATGGAATATCCAAGAATCCTCAAAGAGCAAGCAAAATCTCTCTCAATGATTTTTGAGTGGTTTTGGGAATCTGGAGAGGTCCCAGTTGACTGGAAGCTGGTAAATGTTGTCCCAATTTACAAGAAGGGCAAGAAGGAGGAACCCAGAAACTACAGGCCTGTCAGTCTTGCTTAAATGCCTGGTAAAGTTATGGAGAAGTTTAGTCTGGGAGGTATCAAGAAACACCTGAAAGACAACAGAGTCATTGGTCACAGCAAGCACAGCTTCATGAGAGGAAAGTCCTGCTTATCCAACCTGATTTCCTTCTACAAAAAGGTAACTCACCTAGGGGATCAAGGGAAGCCAGTTGATGCAATCTTTTTGGATTTCAGTAAAACTTTCAATACTGTCTCTCACAGGATCCTTCTGGACAAAATGTCCAGCACACAGCTGGATAAACACATCATGTCGTAGGGGGACCAGTTGGCTCACAGGTGGAGCACAGAGGGTGATAGTGCATGAGGTAATATCAGGCTGGTGACCTGTCACTAGTGGAGTTCCACAGGCCTCCATCTTGGGCCCTGTGCTCTTCAACATCTTCATAAATGGCTTGAATAGAGGACTGGAAGGGATACTGAGCAAGTTTGCTTGCTGTTGACTCCCTCAAAGGTAGGGAGGCCCTGCAGAGAGACCTTGACAAATTAGAGACTGGGCAATCACCAATCATATGAAGTTCAACAAGGGAAAGTGCCAGATTCTGCACCTGGGATGGGGCAATCCTTGATGTTCATACAGACTGGGGAATGAGATGCTGGAAAGCAGTGCCATGGAAAGGTACCTGGGGGTCATGGTTGATGGTAAGTTGAATGTGAGTCAGCAGTGCCCTGGCAACCAGGAGGGCCAACTGTGTCCTGGGGGGCATCAGGCACAGCATCACCAGCCGGTCATGGGAGAGGATTGTCCCACACTGCTCTGCACTGGGGCGGCCTCAGCGTGAATATTGTATGCTGGTTTGGGAACTGCAATATAGGAAATATACTAAGCTCTTACTAAGTCTTGAAAACAGGGCAACAAAGATGGTAAAGGGCCTTGAGGGGAAGCCATATGAGGAGCAGCTGAGATCACTTGTTCTGTTCAGCCTGGAAAAGAAGAGACTGAAGGGAGATCTCATTGCAGTTACAACTTCCTTGTGAGAGAAAGAGGAAGGGCAGGCACTGATCTCTTCTCTGTGGTGACCAGTGACAGAACCTGAGGGAATGGCCTGAAGTTGTCTCAGTGGAGGTTTAGGTTCGATATTAGAAAAAGGTTCTTCCCCCAGAGGGTGGTTGGGCACTGGAACAGGATCCCCAGGGAGGTGGTCACAGCCCCAAGTCTGGCAGAGTTCAATAAGCTTTTGGATGATACTCTCAGGCACATAGTGTGACTCTTGGGGATGGTTCCTTGCAGGGCTAGGAGCTGGACTTGATCTTTGTGGATCCCTTCCAGCTCAGCATAAACTGTGATTCTCTCATTGTATAATCTTAATACAATACCTGTAACACATGTATAGTACCTTGACATCGATATTAGAATAAAAACTTGAGAACAATATGTATTAGAATTAGAATCTGTTTAACAGGTGTTTCATCTATTATATAGTTCATGTCTCCTTCTGTAAAAGCATTTATTAATAATTTGGTATATACACGGTAACACCCTTATGAAAATCTATATTAAATATGTATTTGGGGATCCTAACCTAAAGCATTACAGAGAAAAGATTGATTCCACACTGAATCCTAGACCTTGTTAATTTATTGTGTAATTTAAATTCATTATTTATGAATTCATTATTTAGCCAAAAAGCAGAAGTAATACAACATGCATCTGTTGTTACAAAATACACTTTCAACATGAAATAAATTAATATTTCACTGACCCTTGTGTAAGCTTCTTTAGAAAGGTCTAACTTGCATTATTCAAAAATCTTTGCCTTATTAATTGTTCTTGGAGGAAATAAATGCAGCTGTGTGAAAAACCCATGTATCTATTTATAGACACATATCCTAGTTACAGCTTCCAAAAAGGGCAAAAGAAATATTATAATTTCAAGGTTAAACAAGCATCAGAAATTGCTCTAAGTAATACATTTAAAATTACTAGGCTTAGGTAAAATTGAAAAGTAGTGAAAATGTTATCTAACAAATTAAATGCATATATGTATATGTATACGTATACGTATATGTATATGTATATAAACACACATATATGTATATATGTATTTTTGTGTGTATATATATATAAAAATATAGAAATGCATGTATGCACACACATGTGCATATATCAAGGTAGATTTCTATGCAAGCCTGCCTATATTAATATTAGGCAGCATTTTCACTTTTCTCCTGTGTGATTTCATTAGAAGATACTGTTATAATTTCCCTTCTCAGAATGACAGAATTTTCTCTCTTTTTATTTTGTAAGTTTTTGGACACTGACTTACAGAGAAATGTACACACAAGGCTAGAAACTGTTTTGTTGATTTGGCTTTTCTCTTTCCCCAGCTTATGTGTTTCCTCTTTTTTTTGAATTTGAATAAACAGCACACAGATTTTATTAGGACTGAGCATGAATAGGGCTTTCTGCTGAACTGTAGTAACACATTTACTGTCTGTGAGTTCCTCTTTCCTTCTTCAAGCTCATTGAAAGACCTCTTCACTTCATTCTCCAAAGATCACAATGTGTGCACAATTACTGTTCCCTACCTTACAACTGGAACTTACTGCTAAACACTTAACTCTGGCTGAATGGGAAAGATCAATACATTATCTGACTGAAGGCTGAAGCATGCTATGACTCACCTTTACAGATGAAAAAATCTGAAAAAAATATACTCTTCTTCTAGTGGAAAGCTATTGAGGAATCTTCTGAAACTTTCTATGTGTCTTCTCCTGGTGTTACTTGCTCAGTTTGTGTAAGTCTGAAAAGTTGTGAAATGTTCACTTCAGAGAGGAAAAATAGTTCCTGTGTAACTTGTGACTCCAGGGAACCTGAAGTATGGTGAATAAGATTACTCCTGTACATGTACAGGTGGAAAGGCAAAACTTACTTGATGAAATACTTGCTTCATATCACTGCTGGTTACTTTGTACAGTTGAATCTGCATATGGGTAGTACTTTCTTTTATTCTTTCCTTTTTTTTAGCACTTTATGATAGCCTACGTTCATGTCTATATGGCTCCCCTCAGTGGGCTCAAAGTCATTCTCCTTGTCTGACACTGAACCTGCGTACAACTTGCCTGTGTTCAGCTGCTACATCTTCACTATTATTCTTTGCTTCTTATGCCCCTGAAATTATATTAATTTCCAAAGAAACTTACACAAGTGAAACAAAAAATATAGAAATTATGTGGCTTAGTTTCTTCATCACATTATTGTTTGGCTCATGCTGCACCCTCTCTGTTATGTGGTAAAGACAAGCAAATATTTTAGATACACTGAAAAATACAGCTCCCAGTCTGTGCAAGATGGCAAATTTAATGCTCCTACAAGGACTGAAGCGTCTGCATTTATAGTGTTTTCTTATTTTACTTTACTTCTAGATTTATTTTACTTTTTCATGATAGGGACTTCCATGCTTGTATACATGTACTAGCCTATTTGCATACAGATGGGTAGATAAACATACACCTGCATATGCATATGTGTGTGCATGCAAATAAGCATATATTTAACGAATGCACATATTATTAACTATACTGGTAGGAAATGATAAAAGCCAGTCTTTAGTTATGGAATCTTTTCTTTCATAGCAATAATTTTAAAATATGGGAGATGGTGAAAATTGAGATAAACACTGTAAGGGTAGAAATTATTTTCTTTGCATGTGTTTTCTATTTTGGGGAAAAAGAGGATTCATAGTAAAAGTTTTCAAGAAAGGGGTCGGTTATGCAAAACAATGAAATAAAATCTGTCGCATAATAATGAATCTGAATCTAACATGATCTGAAGCACTGAAAATTGGATTTGGGCCCTCATAGTTTCATTTTCCTGAAAAAAAAAAAAGGAAAAAATAAAAAAAAACAGCCTTTTTTTATTTGACTCCTTTCTAGCTGCAGTTCTAAAATACTAGTAAGTACACAGGTTTCTCACTAAGTCTTTAGACAGTATCCAGTAAAGCAACCTTTAAATACAACAACATGCAGTTCTCATTCTAGAAATGTATATCAATGACGAATGTAACTGGTATCTGTAAGTTTCGTATAAGTCTTGATTTTTTTCCTAGTTGCAGAATTTTGTAGTGATTTCCTCCAATTACTAGAAATTCTGACTTCGAATATTCTAAAGTAAGAGACTGAAAAAGCTGAGGTTACTTTTCTAACACTATCATGGTCAAAACACCTTTCTTGCTAGATAGGCTGGTGAATATGTCATGTATATTTCCTTGTAGAAAATACATGTGTTATGTAATACACATATTAAGATTACATAAAAGATCAGAAATGCTTTTCACAGACTCATAAAATCATTTTTCCCAAATATTTCTGAAATAAAGTTTATTTCCCCTCCAAGTACTAAGATGATCAGTAATTTTATATCTAGATATAATGTGGGTATACCTGTCCCTGTTAATAGGTTGATGAAGAATGTTTTAATTGATTCTATTTGTGGGCCCTTAGGTTTTTTGTTGTCTGTGTGTGCATATAACTTGCTTTACAGTCTACTTATTTCTCTGTAGCTAGTAAATAAGACAACTATCTTAATATCTTAACTCTTTGCATATGTATAGGAAATGTATTCTTTGGTCTGTATATAGCAAATTTCATTTCCACCTGAGGTTGCGAGGCCAGAATCTCTGTGATTGTGTAATTCCTTCATGTTCTCATGTTGCTTTGTTTATGATAATGTCCTCTGCCAT
>JAOXXN010000459.1:289984-302409 GCA_026770055.1 Myrmophylax atrothorax | reverse complement strand
TAAAATAAAATAAAATAAAATAAAATAAAATAAAATAAAATAAAATAAAATAAAATAAAATAAAATAATAAAATAAAATAGAAAAACCACCACATCACCTTGTTCCTGCCTCCCAGGCATTCTTTAGTTGACTTCTGCATGACAGAAGGTCACCATTATGTCCTGTCATATCTATAATGTGTGCCTAAATATTACCAGTGTCACCTTTGCCTTTCATGACAACCTGAAGAGTTTCAAAAAGATAAAAGACCTGTGTGGAGAAGTTAAAGTCCATGTGGCAGTGGAACCTGACCTTCTGGATTACAGAGATATTAGCTGTTCTGGAGGTTTAAGGCATATTTAGATCTTAGACATTTTTCTAAATTATTTAAATCACTGTGAGCATAATAGAGTATGATTGGACTTCTGGTTTTCGTCTGCTGATAGCACAAAACCCACCTGTATTACTCTTTTCATACGTAGCTAAGGTATTTCTCTTTTGTGTCCCACTGTGTTCTTGTGTTCCAGTGCTACATTAATTTTTCATGTCCTTCATTTACATTCTTTGTTGAGCTATTAATGCATGAAACACAAAGAATTTAACTCTCAATACCCCGACCACTGGGGGGGATTTTTTTGTTTTCTTTTTTATTCCCTCATCATGTCACCAAAAATATGAATTGATTTTAGGCTGAACTGTATGCTCTGAGATTGAACACTTAGGTTCAAAGAATTAATAGAATAATGAAGAACACAGGACTAACTGGGATCACAAATCAAGAGAGAGATAAGAAGCTGGTCTAAGCTCAAGTAAGGTAAAAATTTAGCATATGCTTATCAGGTGTATCTGCATTTTAAACGTGATAAAGCAATTAAAATCTTTGTGTTAACTGGAAGGATAATAACCAAGGGGGAGGGAATTTTAAGTGCTGATAATTTAGATCTCTAATTGTTAAAGAAATTTTTAAAAAATTTCAGTGCTTGGCTCTGTAAAAACTACATCATGTCCTACAAACTGTTCAGTAGTAAGGTACATAAAGTTACTAAACTTTATTTGAGATACAAACTGATTAAATACGTAATTGGCATAATATCTGTAAATTGAAATCTACATGGAAAATAAGTAGGTTCTTTCAACCACTGCTAGAAGACTAAACCTTAAGACATTCTTTCCCATTCTCTAGTCTTCTGTCATCTATGCATTTTGACATGGCATGAGATCTTGCCAAAATATCAAATTTAGGATTATCAATTAATCTTCAGGAACAATACAGTAAATGGCAAACTTTATGAACAGATAGCCTATATCCAAACAGAATGCAATTAATTTTACCCAGGGAATGAAATGTTATACCATAAATTCTGTGAGCAAAAGCATTCAATCGTAAACTAACAGAAAACACTCCGGATAAGTAAACAAAAAAAATGCAATTTGTAATCAGTAACATTCTTTACAAAACCATTCCTCCTCCATTCCCTTAGTCCCTATTCCTAAGGGATACCAACAAATTACCTTCAGAAGTTGACTCTGGAGTCATAAATCTAAAACAGATTAACAAATTGCAAATCACAGACTCAGCAAATGTATTAGTTTTCTGGCATACAGTAAATTTCTTCACACCTAACATCCAACTAAGCCATCAATGTTCTAAAATCAATATTTAGCTTTCTCTCTCTGTCCAAGAGGGTAATGACTTAATCATCTCCCTCTCTCCTAACAATCTTTTCCATTCTTCTAGTTCAGATTGCTATTTTACCTCAAATTGTTTCATTGACTTATATAGTAAATTAACCCCAATGAAAAGTTCTGATGTCTCCTGGTTTTGTTCTACATTTGTGTCAGTCTTTTTGAAAGGAAAATATGAAGCAGTAGAAAAGGTAGAGTCAAAACCACAGATGCTTCAGTGACCTCAAATGGCAGTTCTACATCATTTTCATTTTAATTCTAGTACAAAGGTGATATTTACTTGCTAGAAACGGTGATAACTTCAATGTCATAAATATCATATATCAGAAAATATTGCTGCTTAATGCACAAAATTTGGAATTGGATAAATACAATGAAGAAGACAATCATGAAGACAGTGTAAAACCCACAACTCTGCAAAACAGCTATCCTGTCTTCACATTTCTGTATGAACATTGATTTGCTCCTTACAAACACATTTGACATTATATTCAGGATATTCATATCAAATTAAATTTTCACTGGTGAAATATTCTAATTCAGCATAATTTCTTTAGTGACTACTTTTATTTAGTTAAATTGCTTGTCATAAATTTCTGTAGATGAAATTACCATATTAACACCTTATACTGTAAAATCCAGTATAATTACTATGGCAATGCTTTTACTAATTTTGTAAATTGTCTGAAGCTGGCAAAGCTTAGTGAGACATTCTGGGTGTGATAAATGGATTAGTGTGAAAATTAATTTGTGTTAATCCACTTTACATGAGAGAAGTATGAGCATAAAAAAATCTAAGTAGGAATTACCTATTTCAAAGTACAGCATCATTGTTAAATACTCTTCCTTAGGAATCTGCTTTCTGAGTTGTGGGGGTATCTAACCATGTGACTGCTTTATCTGTAATGAACTGTACAATTCAAGAATTCTCTTATGTTAGCTTATTTTTAAACTTAATTTCATATTTTTTCACAAAAAATAGTTTTAAGTATTCAACATTGCAATCTGTCTCATAAGATTCTTGAAGTCTCTGCTTTCAGGAATAGATGATGATTGTACAGTTTTAGTTGTGTGCAAATCTAATACATCCTAAAGGTTTTCAAATATGGAATCATCAGTTTCACTAGAATCCCTGAAAATTGATAGAATAAACTAAATTGTACTAACACCTTCCAAAGCTGCAAAGTAAATGTATTACTTTAACAGACAGTATCTCTAGGATTTAGGAAATTAAGATAAATTATTAATATGCCCATAGAATCATAGAATCGATTGGGTTGGAAAAGACCTTCAAGATCATCAAGTCCAACCCTTGGTCCAACTCCAGTCCATTTACTAGATCATGGCAATCAGTGCCACATCAGTGCATGTCATGACTGTTAATACAAGTGGAGTTGACAGAAGACAGAGTGACTGCCTTGACCTTCTCCGCTCATTATTCCTGCAAGTCTGCTCAGATTTATATGCATTACATTTGAAAAACACCAGTTTCTATGTACAATTGCATTTCAGATGAATTGGTTATTAAAACATGTACTGTAAGACTAGAAGGAGTTAGCTTTACTTTACAGCCTGACTGGTTGTGAAGTGCTCTTTGTCAGAAGCAAGAGTTTCAGTCCAGAAGCAACCTACGAAACTGTTCCAAAACTGTTGCAGAACTGTTGTGGTTTGAGCTGGCAAAATGTCAACCGCCCAATACAGAATCAAAGGGTCCCCCTCCCAGGGAAAGGCAGTGAGGAAAAAAACCCTTAGAAATAAAGCTTTGAAATGCTAAGGTTTTTATATTTACAGAGAAGAAAAGAAAATTTAAAACAAAATATGATATAACACATATATATATGAATGTGAAGAGAAATAATAATACCTCTACCAAGTTGCCCAACTTACTAACACAGAATCCAACTACCCAAACCCCAGAAAACCTCTCAAAAACTCTTCCCGAGAAACCTCCCAGTGAGAGAGAAGAGAAATTAACAAGAAAATGTTCACCTCCCTACATTAACAACAGTGGGGATGGCAGTAGGGCCTAATCTCACGAGTCAAAGCAGCACATCTTCCTCGGTCTGGGGCAGAGACCGAAAGAGACAGAAACTCCTTTCCTCTCTCTTTTTATATCCCTTGACGCTTCTTCATGATTTCAGTTGATATGAAATACCTCTTTGGTTGCTTAAGTCAGGTGATGTTTGTCGCCTCTAATCTATGTCACATCCTTTGAGGCCCGCTAAAACTGAGGCCTAAATAAGGTCTAAACTGAAACTAAATCCAAAACTACCACAAAAACACAAGGATATTATAAGACTTCTGGACAAAAATGGTAAATGTCTACCTTCACATCACAGTTGCAATGGCCTCTGCTCGGAAGTCAGCAGGTTTATACAGTCCATTTAGACAGGAGAAGAAACTCATTAACAGAAATACCTTATATCACTGAAGGTTCAGTTTTGGAAGTCCATGCTGGAGCAGGCTCCTGACAGGACCCATGACTCCATGGAGACAGCAGCCCCCACTGGAGCAGATTTGCTGGCAGGACTTGTGACCCACAGGGGAGCAAGCTGCTCCTGAAGGACTTCACCCATAGAAAGGGACCCAAGCTGGAGCAGTTAATGAAGAATTGTATTTTGTGGGAAGGACTTGTGCTGGAGAAGTTTGTGGAGGACTGTTTGATGTGAGAAGTATTCCACACTGAAGCAGGGAAAGGACTCCTTTTCTTGAGATGAAAGGGGTGACTGAAACAACATTTAATGAACTGATCACTGAAGTGCTGAGGCCTGAGTAACAGGGCCTGAGCCAGAGCTGACCTCTACATGAACCTTCCAAGTGAATATTTTGTTTAGCCTTGTGTCTCTTTTTAGACAAAATTGTGTATAATCCCCAGTAGAATACATAATATGATAAGACTACACCTGTGTAAACAAGTATGCTTGTCAGTAAGGTATATTGGTATTTGCTTATTAGTGAATATTAGTATCTGTACATTAATGAGATATGAATGTATCTATCTTTCTGTATTTAGAAACTACTCAAGACCATGGATGTAGATGGCTGGCCATATTTGACAGTAGTTGGTTCAAACTGACTCCCTGATTTTCCTCTGAGCCCTGGTCAGGCTTTAGATTAAAACTAAGGAGAGAAGAAAGCCAGATATTTTCCACACTAAATACGTGATGTAAGCTTGTTTGTTTACCAATATAAAAGCTGAGCCCTTCCCACAGTGAAAACAAAGACCTCACCCACAGGTGGACACGCTGCACAGGATTTCCCAGTGACCAGGAAAGATTCTCCAGCCCTTTGCTGTGATCAGGGCTCCCCAGTTGATGTGCAGGCCTGGATGATGGTAATATGTTAAAGGGGTCACTGGCAACATATCTTTCTTAATTACTATGGACACTCTTTGTAGTAATGATTAGGTGTGCTACTAAGATTATCCTTTTATAATTAATTTCTTCTTTTGTAATTGTTTGTTGTTTCACACTATAATGAATTTATACACTTATTCTTTAAAGCTGGTGTGTGTATTTCTTGTGCCGACTGTTGTTGCCTGGCAAAACAACCATAACTCTCATTCCTCATCTCCCTGCACTGCTGGGTGGCAAGGAGGTAGAGAACCAAGAATAAATTTAATCCCAGGAAGGAGGGAGTGGTGAGGGGAAGGTGTTTTCAAGATTTGTTTTACTTCTCATCATCCTATTCCAATTTTAATTGAATCAATTTTTCCAAGTCTGTTTTTCCGGGTCTGTTTTGCTTTTGACAGTAATCAGTGACTGAACCTTCCCCATCCTTATCTCAACCCCTAAGCCCTTCCGTTATATTTTTTCTCTCCTGTTCAGCTGAGAAGGGAAGTGATAGGGAGGTATTGGTGGGCACCTAGAAAATAGCCAGGCTCAAACCACCAAAACAGGCAAGAATGGTAGAGGGACAAGTGTTCACAAGAAATGCTGAAGCTCTACACACAACTTTCTGTTGCTGAAATCCTCTGTCACTCTGTGGTCCTTCATAGTGCTTTGGCTGGTGGGAGGTTTGTTCCTAACCTGTAGCCATGAGTGAACACTTTTTAACTCCTTAATTGTACTGAATTGTGAAGACTGCTTTCCCCTAGGTAATTCCATCATAAAAAAGTTCATTGCAGCTTTTAAAAGAAAATGGTGGTGTGGCTGGAAATCTGTGTGCCATGTTTCAGCTCTGGGCATGTGGTACATCAAAGCCACTCAGAGGAAATGGAAATGCTGACAAGCTCAAAATGACAGCAATGACAAGGTCTGCAGCTGTATTCATTTGACTTATAGCACTTATGGTAGTGGTTTTATTACAGTGCATTTGAATATTTCAGAGGGTTCTTACCTTTTTTTCCACCCCAGTACTGTAGCTGAAGGGCAAGCTTTTCCTATGATTTTTATGCCTCAGTTAAGTCCTCTTTATGTTGTTTCTTGTCAACATGTCTTCTGATCAAAGTGATTAGGCTTTCTGAAAAGAAAGCAGAGTTTCTAACTAGTGCCATTATCTTTTCTCACTAGACAAAAAGCACATTATCATCTCATAATTAGTATTCACTTCTACTGTGTAATATTGGATCCACTTTCCTTCTTCCTTACCTACTTTCTGCACTTCTTTAAAGATGTAATGTGTCTTACCAAAATGAGTTTGACTCCTTTATTTAGATCATCCTGCAGAGAAATAGAGCTGCTAGCCTTTGATTCTGTCTATCTGGAGAGAGCAGTGATCAAACCTACAAAGATTTGCTCTTAAATCCAGAGGGAAAATGAGACTTTGGACATATTACATGACATTTTAATAAAAAAGTTGGGTACGTGTGGCCTAGATGACACCAGTGAAATGAGATATAAACTCTGCTGTGAAACCATAGCCTGAAACCAATACACTGCTGTCAGTAGGGAAGAACAACTGAAAAATCTAAGGTAGAAATCAATTGACAGGTATGATCAACTGTACAGATCAAGATGGAAAAAGATAGAGAATGTAGAGAATGTAATTATTAAATAGAAGAAAGGTTAGGAGTTATAAGTGATCACAAACTGAAACAAAAACTTTTTACACTGTCACCCATAAGAGACTGAGGAAGTACCAACTAGGTAAGTACACAGTGAGATGCACTGAAAACTGAATGAACTATGGGCCTCAGAGGATTCTGATCAGTGGTCAAAGTCCATCTGGGTGCCAGATCCTAGTGCTGTGTCTCACACACCAATACCGGGTATACTACTACTTCTTATCATTAATGAGTTGGATGCTGAGGTAGAGTGCAACCTCAGAAAGTCTGCAGATGATACAAAACTAGAGTTGGCTGATATACCAATGGACTGTGCTGCCATCCAGAGAGACGTCAACACCTGAAAAAGTGGTCTCACAGTAGGGAAATTCAACAAGGGAAAATGTAAAGTCCTGATCTCACAGAGAGATAAATCCACTCACAAATCCAGGACTAGGGCTACTTGGTTGGTAAGGGGCTCACAGAAAAAAACCCCTATGATCTTGTTGGACAGCAAGTGGACCATGAGCCAGCAATGCAACCTTCTGGCAAAGAAGGCGAACAGCTTCCTGGACTCCACTGGCATAACCCTCAGCAGCAGGTAGAGGGGAATAATTCCTCCTCTCTGATCAACAATGGTGAAACATAGTTGAGTGCTATGTCTGGGTCTTGGCTCCCCAGTGCAAGAAGCATATGGACATCAAGCAGCGAATCCAGTAAAAGGTCACAAAGATGAAGAGCTTGGAGTATCTGACATACTGAGAAACCAGGAGAATTCTGACTCTTCAGTCTGGAGAGAAAAGGCTCAGGGGGAACTTAATGGAGTGCATAAATATCCGATGAATTAAAGAAGACAGAGCGAGGCTATTCTCAGTGGCAGGACACCAGACAAGAAGTTGAATAGAAGTAATTAGATTTAAGCATTAGATTGTGGGGTTTTTTACTGTGAGGATGATCGGACACTGGAACAGGTAGTCTGTTTATCTCATATTCCCAAGACTGAATAATTGTTCTACATATGCATGAAGGACAGACTAGGAAAGATCATGCTAGCATTGGACTAAGAAGATACAGGATGGATGTCAGAAAAAAGCACGCTACATGTGAGAGAAACTGAAGATTTTTCTGACTATTATTAAATAGATTAAAGAGCATGTCTCAGGGATATCACTAGTATAGTTGATTCTATGACCAGGAAGAAGGATGGACTAGAAAATCTTTGGGACTTTCATGCTTTTTTCGTGATTATTGGGTGACTCTGTGTTTGAAGGCCAAACAAGTTGCAAAGAAGTAATGATCAAAGTGACAAATATGGGGAAGTGGATTATGAATTTAAAATGTAACCAAGAACTTTATTTTAATTTGTACTACCATAGAGGTTCAGAAATAAGGAAGAAAAGGGAAAAAAGAGAATAAGGATATTATATAGAAATTAACCATTGACATAAATTTCTCTCAACACATGTTACACTTAAGTAAAAGTCACTGCTTAACAGTCTTATGGTAAGCAATTCAGGGTATAAAATCAGTAGTTGAATTTTTTTTTACTGTGATGGAGGATCCGTGAAATAATTCAACATATTATTTGTGGATTTTAAAGTCCTAGGAACATCAGCTTCTTCTGGCATGGGTTCTCATTCAAACCAATCAATCATCTGCCTACTGGTTTGCAAAAAAAGCTTTTTTGTTTGATCAGTTCCACAAACAGCTCTACCAAGAATTGATTTTTCTAAAAGGTCCACAATAACTGCCATACCAGTAATGATGTTCTGTTTGTGACTAACTGTAAAATCAAATTATTTCTAAAAGTCCTCAGGCCTAGTAAATATTCTTTAATGCCAAGAATGAAGTACTGTATGGAGTACAGTAGAGACAGAATTAAAGAAAGGGGATAGCTACATGTCATTACCTGTAAACAGTAGAGGTAGAAAATTTAGCTAGAAATTCCTGTCATGGGGCTGTTGTGATATCAGTAAACACAATTTTCATAATGGAAAATTATTCAAGACTGAATATGATTGAATTGAAATTATTTCCCTTGGAAGTGGCTTTATATACAAGCAATATTGTTCTCTATGTAGTATGATATCTTATTATACTGAACAGTACTTGAGCAAACATTGGAACAAGCACAGAACATCTTCCTCTTCTTTTACTTTTTTCCTTTTACAGTTTTTAATAATCTCTCTTAACCATGTTAAGCATGCGTGATGATGAATTCTAGGATCATATGAGTGGAACATGTGTTGAAACTAATTGCTGGAGAAAATTAGATTTCAATTTTGAACTTCAGCTGCAGATCAACCCTATGTCACAAAGTACAAAATATAGTTTAGGGAGGCAAAACCACTTTTGTGTTTGCTGAGCAGTTGCCACCATTGATGACTAAGCTGTTGATTTTATTTATTTTTTTTCATTTGATAAGGAGAAAGAGATTATTTTATAGTGGGCATCACAGTTACACTTATACACTTGCTTATTCATTCACTCTAAAAATTCATCCAAATAGCTTCTCTTTGTCATATGTCTTCCAGTAATATAGATAATTCAACCTAGAGAGTCTTATAACTCCACAAGCTTCACTTGTTTGCTACTGGGACAGATTCTTAGATTCATTTTTAGCAAAAAGAGAAAGACAAGGATGTAATTGGGAAATGTTAGACCCATAAAGCTTGTAAAGCAAAATCTTGCAAAAAAATCACTGTTTCAGCTCTAAGCCACTTCTCAACAATCTCCTTGCTCAGTGGCTTTGATCAAACCTTTCTTCCCAAAGGCCCAAAGATCAGCTAGCTGATCTTTTCCCTCCAGCATCTTCTCAGGAAGCTTCACATGTCTAATATTTTACACTTTTAAAAGTTTAATTTCATGACAGTAGCTTTTTGTCAAGCTATAACTCAGATCCTTTATGTTTGCTCATGGTAGTCAAATTTATGTTGCTGAAAGTCTTGTGTGTTAATTCATAATGTGCAACAAAGAACTCAGGTTATAAGGTAAGAGGGATATGAGTGCTGTTGTTGTATTTAGTCTGGAACATCTTAATATCAAAAAATAATGGAGAAATCCAAGTTTGCTACTGCAGGTTTTCCTGTTTCTCTCCATCCCTAAAAACAACTATACATAGTGAGCAAAATGAGGCAAATATGGACAAATGGGAATGATGTCAGTCATAAAAAAATTTACGTATATCCTTTAGTGGGATACCAGAATGTGATCTTCCTGTCAGGCTGTGGATAGTGATGATCCATCTGCTCAGTTTGAGCAGATTTTTTTCGAATAGGAGGAGATTGAAGAAACGTGTGACAGTAAGGCAGTTAAAAGAGAGTTGGAGAAAATAGGTGCAAAGTGGGGTGTGGTGCCTTCCCCACTCTCTCCCTCCCTCCTCTCTCACTTCCTCCTTTCCTGCCTCACTTCCTTCCTTCCTCCCTTCCCTCCTCTTCCTCCCTCCCTCCCTTTCTTCCTTCCCGCCTGCCTTCCTTTTCCAGTGCATTTTGGCTTCATACCCATTGATACCGGCAACCTTCTTGAAATTTGGTTTATTTTGGCTTCCAGTGTGAATCTAGTAGAGAATCAACTGGTTCTCACAGGATTTCAGCTGTATGATTCATTGAAACCTGGGCAAATCTAAACAGGCAGGTTTTTCACAGCCCTGATCTCACATATTTTTCTTCAGAGTATTTGATTTTTCTTTTTTCTGCTTGTCCTTTTATGTTGTACAGATTACTGCAAATGTATTACATAAAGCTGTATAAGCTGATTTAAGCCTGCATCATGCAGTGAATAAATGAGCAAAAGGAGAGAAAAAAATAAAATACTCCCCCTGCAAGAATATTTTCCTTGGAATGGATTTTTGCTCAGAGTATAGATAATACAGCTAGTATCTAGTAACTGATTGGAAATTATGGCAGCTCATTCAGATGAGCCACAAGAATGTGGCAGTAGGAAACAATGAATTAAAAGTTTGTGATTCTGAAGTGTTCTAGACTTTTACATGGTGAAGTTCTCTGTCAATTGAAATCTGTGTCCGTTAGTTGCTCATGCAACTCAACTGTACAATGCAATAACATACTAGTATTTAACCTGAAAAATGAAGTTATTAAAAATTTACATAAAATTACAGAGTAAACTCCAAACAGATCACCCTAGAAATGTATAATTATGCTCAGCAGTCCTGTCAGCATACATGGAAACAATTTTATTCCTAATCATGTTATGTTTTTATTCACTCTGGAATGTATCATTAAAATTTCCATCAACAATGACTCTTAATAGATGCTAATGCAATTGTGAATTATGGTAGTTGTTACCTAAATTAACTTCTGTATATTGAGTTTCTTATTGCCCTATATAAGAGCAGCATGATAAAGATAATATAGGAACTAAAATATGCTGTTCTTATTAGGCAGTATTTTGTTACAGTTTAATAATTTGCTGAGAGATTTCTATAGTTATATCCACTAGGATAAATTGATATGTAACTTTAATAAATTAATTTTTATATATGCTATTTTCCTCTATTAAACTCAGGGGTTTTTCTCTTTATGTCTTGGAATTTGAAACTGACTAATATGCATTAATATATACATTGTGTAATACCCTTCTGTGTAAGGGTACCTTACAGAATCTTGCAGTATCTTGCAGTCATCAATTATATTTTTGTTTTTAGTTGTATGTACCCAGCACACTTATGTATTACTGTAATTAAAACTGAATGTTTTGTAGGTAGGATTTTAAAGTGATATACAAGACCAAGCTGAATGCTAGAAAATCATTTTGAAAAACTTGAGGAGCTTTAAGCAATTCACTTTTCTGATAAGTGAGAGGCAACCATTGCTTAGGTGGAACAGAGTAGCTGTTCACTACCATACTCTGTTCTTGGAGACCAGGCAGGAAGATTACTACCATATTTAATCAAAACTACAGTTTGAGGATTAAGACAAAAGGTAATTATTCAGGTTGAAATTTATCTACCTTCCAATGCAAAAATTACCAGAGGATATATGGAGACCAAAACACAGTGTTGTTGATGTGACATAATGTATTGGGTCTGGATAAGATGGAGCTAATTTTCCCAATATCAGCCCTCGCAGTGCTGTGGTTTGCACTGGTAGGTAGACAGGTGTTGATAACACATATGAGTGTTTTGGCTACTGCTGAGCAGAGCTGGCAAAGCGTTGATACTGTCTCCCCCACATTTTTCCCTATTCGTAGGCTGGGGATGGGCAAGATCCTGAGAGGGGACAAAACTAGGCTAGCTGACCCAGATTAACTAAAGGGATATTATCATATGCTCAGATATAAAAGCTAAGGAAAGGAGAAGGAAGCAGGGTCATTTGTCATTTGCAATGTTTGACTCCTAGAGCAAGTACTACATGTGTCGAAGCCCTGACAGAAAGTAGCTGAACATGGCTTGCTGATGGAAAGTAGATAATAAACTTATTTTTTTTCTCTTTGCTTGTGCACATGCAAACTTTCACTTTGCTTCAGCAAACTGCTTTATGTCAACCTATGAGTCATTTTCCATTTATTTTCTCCCCCCTGTCCACGTGGGAAGGGGGAGAAATACAGCAGCTTAGTGGATGCCTGACATCTAGCCAAGATCAACCCACCAAAGTGACAGCCCAAACTCAATAGCCTTTTTTCAGGTAGAGAGCCCTCTTATCTTGATGGACAAAGGTTGCCATTTTCACAACAGATGCTCAGCTGTGACACTGATTCTCAATCAATCAGATTGTGCTGGTTTGGTGATATCTTTCTCTAATTTACTATTTTGCATTT
>JAOXXN010000459.1:274156-287500 GCA_026770055.1 Myrmophylax atrothorax | reverse complement strand
TGCTGGGGAACCCTGCCACACCTGGCTCTCTGCCGGCTTCACTCGCTGCCCCAAGGGGAGCAGCGCTGACAGAAATTGCTTCTACAGTCCTGGGGGTGGACCTTCCCGGGATCGGGGGTCCTGGACAGTGTTCTAGTCCTCTTCTTCTCCAAAAGTTACTTATGCTTTGTTTACAAGGAGTTTCAATAGCAATGTTCTTTTCTCCACCTCTAAAGAGGGAGCACAAAGAAAACTTTCTTTTCTCTGTTTTCTCAGAAGGAGGCAAAGATGAAGATGCCTTCCTCCTGCCGGGCCCACTCCGGCCCAACTTTGCTCTTAGCTCTGCATTATAAAGGTGACACAAAGCCTCTTCTCCAACCACAGACAAAAGCCAAACTAGAAATGGTTTTTCTCCTCTGCTTTCTGCAATCTTGGTGCCATACGCAGCTCTCACCACCCTGCCTCTGCACAGGACACGCTGTCTGCCAGGCAGGGGCATCAATGATAACTGTGCATAGTCAATTAGCAATTTCTATTTCAAATTTTTCTGTTTGAACACAATTTCCTCTTCACAAATTAAGGAGCTAAAATTTTTAATTCATTACTAATAAATAACATTGAGAGACAAAATGGGACACAACCCTGAGATACTCAGAAGATTATTATAAAAATGGTAACATTCTTGGGAAAATTACTCGTAATTTGTTGCCTTTTTCTTCTCATTATTTCCCCCCTGTTCTATGTATAAAAGAAGACAACAAGAGAAAATTACCTAGAAAAAATTATAAACCAGTTACCTAATCCAATAATTTAAAATATTTGAAATATTTCTCAAGGTGACAGAGAGTGTGATTTACATTATATTGATTTAAAAAAACCCAAAACAACAAGAAAGGTTCATACAACAGCTAAGTACCTCTAGAAAGACTGGGTGGTGCAACCCAGATTTAGTTCCTAAAAGGTGCCTGTGCCAGTTGGAATCAAAACAGGGAAGGGTTTGCTGTTTTGTAATGTGTAGGCCATACTGATGGAGAGGAATCATACGGTAAGAAGGGAGGAAAATTTTCCTGCTGAACTATCTGACTGATCATACATACAGACAAATGCACTGTTCTGGACATCACTTATCACAAGACAGATATCTTTTCCAGATTTTTCAACTTGGTTCAATTAACCACAGTAAAGTTGGGCAAACTGAAGGTCAGGAGATCCTTTACAAACAAGTCATTGGATGTAACTGCCAAGAATATAGTAAAACACCATATTTGACTAAGAAAGAATATTTCTTCATTGTTTTGAAGGAAAGTTCAAGAAAAAATTACTGGGCAAACTTGACCTGAACAGCAGATAGAAAAGGTGCAAACTGTGCTGAGAAAGAGGAGTCTTTGTGATACAAGTAATGCTGGGAAAGAAGATAGGTGAATGTTGGGTAACTTTAATTTACAAACCTTCATTTCACTGCACTGGTAAGTCTGCTATGAATAACAGTGAGAGTAACATCAATTTATTACCTGAGCATGAGAGGAGCCTTCAATTTTTTGGGATCTCTCTCACTGCGTCTTCTTATATACAGAAGAATTACAACTTGAATGATATTTTTTAAAGTGTTTGATATGACAGGAATTTTATTCCTGGGATTCTCTTCTGTATGTAATAAAGTATATATATTTTGCATTTTCATGTTATTTTCACGTTGTAGAACATTGTGTCACACACAGTGTGTAAAACCACGTTTTTCATTTCTGTAAAATCTGCCAATTGCTTATCAAATTACAAGATAAGTGATACTGGCATGCAATTTTGAATTATTTTCTCAGAAACCAGCATGGAAAATATCTGCAGCAGGAAAACTGCTCATAGATTATAATGGAGTCAATGACGGCTTACTATTACCCCACGATTTGCCAGTCTGTGTGTTTACTTGCTGCTTCAGGTCTTTAGCTTAGTCCTTGACTAATATGTTGGTCTCTGAGGCCTTTACAGAACCTGGACATAGGAAGCCTAACCTCTGCGCCTAAATATGATCAAAATCAAGTAACTTATACTTTGAAAATCCGCCTGTTTCATTTGAAGTAGTAAATTAGTTTTCTGGTGCAGTTACCCTGCTGGGATAATATTAATATATATTGGAAAAACCCCAAAAGCTCCACAATTTTTATCACCATGATTGAGTACAAACTCTCAGAATTACAAAAATCAAGTTATTATGCCAAAATCAAATAAGTCCAAGCTATAGCTGCTTTAGGCAGGCTATTTGTGAACATGATCAGAAATGTGTATTTATAACAAAAATTCAGACTTCCTTCCTAGTTTTTTAATTGGAAATTGAGACAGACCTAAAGTACAAGTATTTTCAAAACAGCTGTGTCTGAGTTCCTCACAGGACTGAGTGACTTCAAATCTCAAAACAGATTGTGAATTTAGCTTCAGAATGCTTATTCATTTGAACAGGAATGTAGAAATGAAAGTGTTGAACTTGGGAAAAGTTTGGTGATTCTTCTTACTCAAATGTAATGACAAAGTAGAAAGGGGAACTATAGAAGAGAGGAAAAGAAATCTGTTCTCTTAGCAGAAGCTGGAATTTAATCTTTGTAACTTTGCTCCTGTTGCTTCTGCTACATGTATTGTGATGTCTGAATTAGACAAATAGGAATAATACTGTGATTTCTTTAGATTCTACTATCAAATAATTCAGTTTCATGGCTATCTATATTTATAGTGTAACAATAACTAGAAAGGATATGACACTAGATAGTAAATATGCTGTTATTTTTCTCCTGCATTAAAACCTTTGGAAGGAACAAAGTATCAGAAGGCTAAAGCGGAGACGGTAAAGTGAATTTGCCTATTCTTTACCAAAAATGGTTTTGAACAGTTGTTTAAATATAAGGAATTTTCCTTCTACTTGCAACACATACACTAGAGTAGCATCTCAGGTTCCCAAGCCTTCCTTTTCCCTTTCTTTCCCCCCCACTCAGATCTTGCTATTTCGTGGGCACACTGTGTGAGGTATTGAAATCTCAGTACCTTGTTCAGATGACAATTGCAATGAGAATGAGGGAAGCTACTGGCACAACAGAAACATGTTCCCATGACATGGACTGTAAATGAGGTGTCCCTGACACTTTTCTTAAACTGCTTTCCACAACAACAACAACAGCAAAGTCTTAAAAGCTGAAGCCTGGGGGCATCCCTGCTGGCATCAAGTGTACAAATAATGTTTGTATTCCAGTTCAGAAAAATAAAAATAAAAATATTTCATTGAAAGCTGACAGCTTTAAGGAACTTTAAAGGTTATCCTTGGTGTTAATTAGCGTATCTATTCATGTCCCTATCAGTCTATTGAATTACTTAGCTGAACATGCAGACAAAAGCAAAGCTAAGGAAAAAGAAATAGAGAAAGCCATAATTAATAATTCATAAATACTAGAGGCTTCCAACTGAAGCATTGGAGGTCTGCTAGGAACTGAATCCTGCTGCTCCAAAGTTACTTCAGAAGCTCAGAGAGCAAACCTGCCCAAGAATATTAATGTTTCTGTAAGTGGCTAGCTACCAAAACATATTGTGGATTTTTATCCCCTCAAGCACTTGTTCATGTTTCTTTGGATTAGTATAAGGTAGGGCTTTTCATGAAATGTTTAACTGACAGTTTTTATATTTGAATTTCACAAACCTCTGTAGACCATAAAGTGCTCCAAATTCTATCATAATCCTCTTCTATGAAGTAAATCAGAATTTTTGAACAGATTCCAGATGCCAATTATGGTAATAATAAGGATATACAACTTCCTTCTCTGCCTCAACTGAATGAGTAGCAATGTTGCTCTTGACAGGTTAACCTGTCTTAAAACTTCCTGAAGGGAGAAAGGGAGAGTAAATTAAAATTCTGATTATTAGGTATTTCAACTGAAGTCTGAAGCTATTAACGTTTCATAGAATTAACTTTTTTTCTGGGAACCAGTTCCAGTGAATGTTGAAGCTCTTGCCTGACATCAAGTTGATTTTAGGCAGTATTTATGAGAGACTGAAGTCCAAGTTTTAAGTAATTAATATAGTTTAATGAAAAACTCCAGCAGTGAGCTGATAATAGTAGAAGATGCATTTCAATACTAACCCCTCCACTCACACAGAATAAAAAGAGTTGGGAAGCAAATGACAGAACAGAGTCTTCACTTTGTCAAAGCTTGACTCCTACTGTTTCAGTTCAGATATAATCCCAGGTGCAATCCACTCAGCCATACTGGAAACATGCTTGTTTCCAGGTAATTGTATGTGGATTTTTTTCCTTTTACTTTTTGAGAGAAGACTGCACAGGAAAGAGCAGTCCTTCTACAGTGGCAGCAAAATAGTCCAAAGTCCTCTCATAGAAATCACTGTCTTGCCATACTGAGAACAAATACGATTTTAAGTTGGGGTAAGCTGAAAATTGTGAGCTGAATGAGCTGAATCTGTGGCTCAAGCTTTATTGTGCTGTGACAGCAAGAGCTTCACTGGGGCCAGTTCATAGACAGCACAGAACTTTTGAATGACAAACTAGTCTTTGGGCAAAAGTTTATTGAATGGCATCTTTTTAGGTTGATGCAGTATTATAGACTTCATTATATGGGCAAAAGTTTATTGAATGGCATGTCTTTAGACTGATGCTGTATTATAGACTTCATTATACTGTTCATCTTCATCAATAGGTTAGTAAACCAGCCTTTGGGTGTTCAAAGAATCTGCATGACATGAAATAAGTAAGATGAGATATATGATGCTATTTCCTGTGGGACACAAAGGAGTGGTGTAGTCAGTTCTTCAAGGAAAAAACTTAGATCTTGATTCAACCCTGCTTTCAGATAGCTGCAAATATAAACTTTGTAAATCATGCTGATTCCCAAATACTTACAGTGGTGTAAATCTTATTTCAAAAATGAGCTATTGGATGCATATCTTAGGTTAAAATAATTGAAGCTAGGACTACACAGAAAAGAAATTAAATACTCCAAGTAATAGGAAGGGAAAATAATGCAAACAACATAGTCAACCCTACTCTGTTCATAATTGTAGAGTTACTTATCCTCCTATGAGTGCATAAACAGTACACCATTGCAAACAACAAAATTTATATCTTAAGATTTCTTCATCTACCTACCTTAAGAAGTTTGTTCCTTTACACTGTTACCTATTTTATAAGTGAGTATGGGTGCCTCTAATCTGCTGAGGCTGCAAAGTAAAATCATCTACTCTCAGTCACCACTGTTTCTTATAACAGACTCTCAAAGCATTTATAATATCTCTGCTAAGGGATAGTAACTTCTTGAAAATGTTCTTGCTTAATTGCTTATATTTGTGTGAGCACATTCTTATTTTGTAGATTGTAGTCACACTCTTTTATCCTGCTTTACCTCAGGTTTACTTATTATATACTTACCCTTGACCATGTTTATAAGTAAAGTGCTAATTTTTTATTGGGTTGCAACCAAGAAAGAACACTCTTGAACCTGAAACACAGTAAAAGTTTCACTATACCTAACACTAGACTGTGTTGTAATGACCCAAATGCATATTCTTATTAATTTAATCCAATGACTGAGAAGAGGAATTACTGAAATCATGGCCTCTGCTTTGTTCATTATAAGGAGAATTTTCATATCATCACCTATGAAAATAACTCAGAAGCAAAAAAGATCAGTACACTCCAAAATTTCTCATATGGTTCTAAGAAAAATACATTCACTTTTTCAGAGAAGAAAAAATATTTCAGATACTTACACATGTTGTGTAAGCTACATTCATAAGTATGTATTCTCATTTTGTTTAGGAAGACGTGACTGGGTCAATTGCTAACTATGAGCATTATATTTTGCAGTATTGCAGATAATATTTCTTTATCAGAAGTGAAATGTCCTCAAAGACACATTGTATTTTTACATTTTGATTGCTTAATCAATTCCCTCACTGAGAAGGAAAGCCTGGTTAAACTTAAACAGCTGTTCAAAAGTACAGGCACAACTTTTTAACTAAATGCACAGCCATAGGTGGTTTTCAGCAGAAGGACTGCCTGACAATATGCACATTTATTTTCTAATGGCAGTGATGACTCTGGATATCTCTATATCTGTGTGAAAGAATATGATGTACTCTTCTCACATATCAAATGCATTTCTGAATGACAGAATAATATGATTCAACAGTACTTTCTGTCTATTTCTATTGCAAGGAGGAGATTATTTTTTATAGTTGTTTTATTGATTTATTTTTGTTTTGGAAACCTTGTTTATAGATCTGCTGCCAGTTCTTACTTGACTGTTGTGGTCATAATGCAGCAGATTCATCACATTTCTGTATCTCCATTGCATTTGGATTTTATTATCATGGTATTTAAATCAAAGTATCAGGGTACATTTTCATGAGGGAAGCATTGAGGATGGACAGGAAAAGTGTCACATTGAAAGGCTACTTCTCATCGAGAGAAAAGCTTGGCTGTTCTTTAAGGAAAGTAACTCAGGAAGCTGCAATGGTAAAAAGAGGTGGCTAGGCCAGGAGGAAGGAGTGGTACAAACTGTGCCATGTTGGTAAGCTGCAGCAGAGGACTTTGGTTTTACCCACTGTTTTGTGTTGGTGTTACTAAGAAGACTTTCTATTGCTGAAATCTGCACTGGGCTAGACTAGATTCTTAGAAGTCTTTCTGAAAGACTACATAAGTCTTAACTCAGACATTAGAAACTAACAAGAAGCCTCAATTTCCTTTTTAACGTTCTGGGAGAAATCTCTACCATGACAAGAAGGAGAAAAAAAAAAAGAAAAATCAGCATTTCCTGCTCCATGGCAGTTTAAAAGGAACTAGTTCTGTGGCCACCTGTGGATGAAAGCAGCTCCTACAAAAGGAACACTTATTGAGAACTAGCTGGAAATTTCTAGCAGCTTCTCAGCTGCCACTGACCTTGAAAAAATACATGGTTAATTTCTTGTTCACTGCCTTGGAAAAAAAGCCCCTTAGTGTGAACAGAGTCATAAATGTTTCATGTGGAATTTTCAGCAGTAAAAATTCCTATAGTTGTTGTCACATATACTAAACCTCCACTATTTTATCTCCATTTAGTCTTCCAAAGAAGGGAGTTAGGATGTTAAGAGTTTTCTACTTGATTTACATTTCAGAAAACAAGCCTCTTTTGATTGGTGCTGCAGACATATCCTAGTGCTGTACCCAAACATGCTGTAAAACATGTCCTTAAGTGTTTCCCTCTTTTAAAGAGATACGTCTTACATGTCTTTTATGATTGGCTATTAGTAGAGTGAAGGGAATGAATAGAAATTAAAAAAAAAACAAAGTTAATGCTGTGCATGTGATGTCTAACACAATTGCACACCTTTGTCCGATGCCCAACTCAGTCACAGTTATGCTGTGATTAGGGAGAAGAGCTGAGGGAAGTGCAGCCTAAGGGGGCCTCCCACAAGTTCTCCTCCTTTGCAAAGCAGCTTGGAAGGGTGGTACAAGTGGAGAGCCTGGAGGAACATTTCTTGTGGGTTAAAAAGTGGGTGATCAAGCTAGCATATGTGGGTCTCACTGTATGTGCTACCTCTGAAATCTCAGCAAGCAGACGTACAGACACTCTTAATGCAGCAAGAAACATAGTGTATCTGGGGATATTTTTCATGCCAAGTTTCATGTTCTCTACCATGAAGTCCCAACAAGAATTCCGTTACTTGCTTATGCTATCCTGAATCAATGTAGGCTTCTTTCCTTCACTTTTTTTTCTTTTTTTTTTCCCCTCAGGTTAATTCATTTTAATCCTACCATTAGTTGTTTGATTTAAGAAGCATCTGAGTGTATACAGCAAGGCAAACCAGTACTCTGAAGTAAATTCATTGATTGTCCTTAAAAGAGGCTGTCACCTGGTGCTGCCAACTGTGATGAAAAATGAGCAAAAATTTGAGTGCTTTGCCAGGACCCCTCAGCTCACTTTAAGATCAGAGCTGTAATTAAATGGACTCTTCAAAAATTGTATTTTGGTCCTCAAAAATTTTGTGAAGACATTAATTTTCCTACAAGTTCTCCTTCTCTTTGTTGAAGCCTTTCATTTTACTTCTGGTACAGCTCCCAAGCATTTACCTTGTTGAGCCCACGAAGGACTCTGCTTCCTTTCTCCCTCCTTGTATGACACAGATGTTTCTTATGTGTCACTGAGGATCTTGCTACCTCATTTTACATATAAAGTTGTTTTGTTCCCTGCATTATGCAATTGGATGGGCAGGAGCATGTGGGCATTTTGTTCATATAATTTGGGTCTAATTTTGTTTGTGAAACCTTTCTTTTAACAAGTATGAGTGATCAAATAGACTGAAACAGCAGCTCTATGGTAAAAGTAGCATTAGGAAATAGTCATTACTATACAGAATTGATGATTAAGTGGAATGTATGAATTCTTGATAATCATTAGTGCAAAAAACCCATTCCTTTTATAGAAGATCCTCTATTCTGAGATGACAGCTTTTTCCTCTCTTGTGAAGTGCCAGATTATGAATTCAGAAGCTGCCTCTTTTTCAGGGCATTGCTTATGAATCTGCCTTGCCCTGTCACTGCACATTATTAGCATTAAACACACTTACAACACCATAAATTTACAAGGTGCATGCCCTATCTGAAAAGCTCATGGTCTAAATGAGATAGGAGAAATTCACAGCAAAACACAGAACAACAGTTCAGGAAAAGGCAGCATGAAGATTATTATTCGTGATTTAAATTTAGGAGGAAGAATTGCACCAAGAGTTATATGTTAGAAGAACTTTGAAAAAGAAGACACAGCTCACTAGGTGGCTAGGAAAAGGAAAATTACTCTAGACACAGGACTGGAACAGATTCTAAGATAGCACATAAAAGGCTTTCATTAGTGAATTAATAGTCAGGTTCCTCTCTGCCTACTGATGATCGTCACTTCTACAGTTGTGCTGCTTCACACTGCTGTCAGCATATTGTCTGTTTGTTTTTTAGCATCTGATCTGAAAGACTGAAGGGATAGGCACCTTTTTATTATGTAAATTACTGATATCTGTAGATCATACTGCTTAGAATGGCATTTACGAATGTTGTATATTTTGAAAATCAAGCCTTAAATTGATGCCATATCCTATTACAAATGCCGCAACTTTAATAGGGTTGCCAAAAGTTTGAATCTATCCTCCATAGATAGGATGAACAGTCTGCTGTTGAAACAACTTAGACTGGATATAAGAAACTATATCTTAATTGTATTTTTTTCAGTGTCTCCTTGCTCCTGGTTTGCTTGTTTGTTTGCAGTTTTTTAATTTGTTTTGAGAGTTTATTTTTGTTTGTGGTTTGATTTTATTTTTGGGGTGTGGTGTTTTATTTTGAGGGCTGTGATTCACAAATCTTGCTATTGTGGTGAATTGAGTAGATCCGTGAGTACTTTTGCAATACTAGTCCATGAAGAAATACAATGTGGGTTATTAAAGAGTAATACAATATCAGTGGTTTATGATGTCTTGAAACTGTCAATCGAGGGATGTAGATGGTTACTGTAATAAAGTGTATTTGCTACATTCTTATACCTTTCCTTGAATATTCGGTACTGATTGTTGTCAGAGATGTTACTAGCCTAGAAGAACGTTTGATCTGATCTGCTTCAGTGGCTTGTATGAGTATTTCTTTGTGAGTTTTGGAAAAAGAGGTTTGCTCTTCTATGGTGAAGAGTAGAGAGAAAACTCTGAAAGTACTAGGAGATGTCAGCATTCAGGTGGCTCAATTTGTATGCTCAGGAAATGGCAGATGGCTTTGCAGCATGAAGGAAAGAGGCAGATATTCTTGTATCCCACTTGGAAAATGTTTGTGCACATTCTGCCTATTGCATGGGACAAAAAGTTGGTAATGTGCAACTCTGTTGTGAAGACAAAGGTCCATAGCTGTACTAGCAGGGAAGAGAAGACATTCAAAGGAAAAAGGACTTAAGGATTAAATACAGTAGCCCAGAAAAGTAGAGGATTGGAGATTCATAAGAGGTTCAAGTAGGAAGATGAAACTGATGAAACTAAGACTTTGATTGAGAATCAGTTTTCTGCTGTCCTCCTACCCTTTATGGTACTGTGCCATTTTAAGTTATACTTTACTAAAAAAAAATAGGCCCACAGTATTCATTAAAGCAAAATGTAGCTCAAGGTTATCGTACTGTCTTCAAAGTAGACATCTTTGTGGCTCTTGCACCAACAGCAAGGAAGTTGGGGCTTTGTGCCCTAAGACCACTTCTTCACCTGCCTTTGACCTGTCAGCTGTGGAGCTGAATTTTTATTTTTTGTTTCCTTTTGCTAAGTGACATTGCTAAGTCACTCTGTTCCTTGTATGCAGTAGGGCAGCTGCAAACAAAAGCAAGGATTCCCCAGTTTCTGAGCATCAATGGCTTGGTCTTCTACCTTCCCTCATGTGCAATATTTCCCCAAAGGACTTCCCTGCTATTCCCCTCATATTTTTAGGAATGGCTACAGTCCTCCCCTGCTTCCTGGAGGCTTGCAAATTGCCTATCCAGCCTCAGAGGGCTGCAACTGCGTAACTAGGACCTTTAGTGGTCCTCTTACTTCTCTTCCATTGGAGCATATCTTCCTTTTAATAGTAAGAAACTTCAGTCTTTCAAAGCAAGGAAAATTTTCAAAGCATGAGATTTCTGTAAGAGGCACATGGGTGCATAGGTGCATACTATAGTTTCCTCTAATTTCTTGAGAATATGTTCAACCCTGGGGCTTGAAGATAATGAAGACTTAATCTGTAATGGCAGGAACCCTCATACTTCAACCTTAATACTGGCAAGTCAGAAGTACAGGCATTGTTAAAAAAAGTTCATGGAACTGAAATCTTTCCTAGTAAAGACCATCATCTTGTTGATTTGGAGTGGACTCCCCTTCCCTACCTTCACTGAAACACAGAACTACAGGATGGTTGAGCTTGTAAGACTTCCGGATGTTTATCAGGTCCAACCCTGCTTTTCAAGCAGGGAAACCTTAATCAGTTTCCCTAGGATCATGTCTATATGGGATAGAGACTTCATAACCTCACTGGGTTACCTGCACCAGTACCTTGTCACCGTTACAGAGAAAAAGTGTTTCCTGATGTTCAGAAGGAACCTTCCATGCTTAAGTTTGTGCCCGCTGTCTCTTGTTCTGCCATTGAGCTCTTTCACTGGAAAGAGCCTGGCTCTGTCTTTACATAATTTCAGGTGTTTGTGCACATCAATAGCTTCTGCCCCAAGCCTTCTCTTCCCTAGGATGACCAGTCCCAGCTCTCAATTTTGCATGTATTCTGCTTGCAGCTTTTTTTTCCTATGAACCAAATCTTACTAACATTTTCAGCAGTACAACTTATTTACCAAAAAGCATGGATTCAACTCCACTGAAAATATGTTCACAAAAGTATATTAATCAATGCAAATAGGTTTAATTGCTTTGACTTTTTTTTTGAAAAGGTCAGAAAATCTCATCTTGACCTTTATAGAATCAAACATGTCATAGTTTTTCAAATAAAATTTGAGAAGAAATTTATTGTGAATATGAAATTTTAAAAAGGAAAGCTAAATGAGACATTTTTAATGGGTTGATTCAAATATCAAATTTCATCTGAAAAATATTTTTTAGTTTATTAATTCCAGCTGCACAAAAATGGATAATTATTATTAATTTTCTTTTATTCAAAATATCTCATTTTTAATCAATTTCATGTACAGCATTATCATGCATTATGCTTAAATTTTGGATTATTGCGTTGCCAGGACATGTGACTTTGTTAATCTTTTATACTTCTACCTTATAAAAAATGCAATTGTTTTCTTCATGCATTTGTTTTCTTCCTTTTCCCCTGTTCTCCGTTTGCCACTGACTGAAGATGTTCCCTACCTTTCTTTGATGACCTTAATGTTCTCTTGACTGTTTTTTCATATTTTGCAGAGTAGATTGTATGAGTAATAAGATTAGAGATGTCTCTATCATAGTGCCTCTGAGAGATGTTCTGTCTTTACTTCATTACTCCCTGTATCCCAGTTCCTCCCTTCTCCCAGTCTTCCCTGGCTGTGGAAGGAAAGAGTACCAATGCTGCTTTTTCACTGGGTAATGAAAGCACAATTAACATGTTGTTTAAATAATCTATCCATATGTATACTGAAATACCTGTATATACAAGTCAAGCTCTAAAATATTGTTAAATGTAGAGGGAAATCAACAAAGGTAATTTAGGAGGAATCTAAACTTGGAGGTGAGATGATCTGTTATTTTATTAGTTTGTAAAGAAAAAAGTCCTGAGTGATTTTGTATTTTCGTATGTGTGTTTTCTTATATTCTTAACAGTAAGATTTACCCTTTTAGGCTAGGGAATAATAACAATATTATAACAACTCTGATAGATTTATTTGGACTGACTGACAGCTATCTGTCTATTTTTACTCATCAGATTTAACAGAAAAGGTCACTCTTTATTGGTATTTCTGCTACTGGTAGCTGAGACTCTAAAAGTCTTGTAAGACTTTTAGGGCCTCATCAGGCACAAATCAGCAGCTTTTGGAAACTAATTCATGGCCTGTTGTATCCTACAGAGGCACTTGGATTACTGTTGCCAGCAACCATAGCTACCACACATATATACTGAGATACATACATACATATACATATATATATATACACACATATACATATATATACACACACATATATATACACACATACATATATATATATAAAACAATGTACAGAAAAAATATTTAATCTATTTATGAAACAGATGCACTCACTTTGCAACTAAGTTCTTTATAAAAGATGTCATTAACATCTTCTGTTATTGCAGGTTGAGTAACAAAAACCTTGCAATTTAATTAAGCAATAGTGTAATTTCCTGATCAGTTTGCTTTTATATTTACAGATTTCAGATATTTACAGGCTGCAAATCATTCTCATACCTAGCTGTAGTTAGATATGTCAGGCAGATAAAGAAATGCATCTAAAATTTGGTAGTTGATTCCTATGCTCTTTCACAATATGCCCCCTGCAGTTTTGGGGTTATGCAACAGATGTAGTACTATTTCAGTTTTCCTTATATTTTTCTTCTTTTCATGCCTGTGCCTGGTTCTGTCTACACACAACTGACTCTCACTAGGCAAAAGGTACTGTTCTATGCTCTGGGTAAATCCAACCTTATTCAGCATCTGATGTTTTAAGTAAAGACATATATCTTAAGCATCTTTGAGAGAAAACCAGATCTCCCTACTTGTTGAACTTATACTTACTTCTTCAGTGTGCTTTAATTAAGTCCTTTCTTTAGGAAGACTTCTCACTGAAGCACTTTTTGTGCTTTTACTGCAGATATGTTCTGAGTAGCTACGGCTTAAGAACTCT
>JAOXXN010000459.1:251032-261406 GCA_026770055.1 Myrmophylax atrothorax | reverse complement strand
GGGGGGAGCTTGGGGGGAGGGGCTGGTGGGACAGTGCACACAAAGGCTCAACTATCTTTTGTTGCTGTCACATTGAGGGTACCTCTTTAGAGCTAAAATAATCTGAACAGCTTCAGACTTTTTTTTTCATTCCAAAATAACCCTTAAGATAAAAAAGAATGCCCACAAATTATTGATAAAATAACAATTGTTGAGAGTGGAAGGGACCTTATTAGGACCTCTGTAGGTCATCTGGTCTGACCCCACTGCTTAACCAAGAACATCTGTACTAAATTGCTCAAGTCTGTGTCTAGTCAATTTTTTAATAGCTTGAATGACAAAGACTTCACAACCTCTCTGGGAAACCTTTTCCAGTGGTCAAACATTTCACAGTAATTCCTCAGTAGAATTTCTTCTATTTCAGTCTGTACTTGTTAACCTCTTGTTCTGTCACAGAACTGAACTGAGAAAAGCTTGTCTCCATCTTCTTTTCATCCTCCTACAAGGTATTTATATAAAAGGTAAAATCCCCTGGAGCATTCTCTTCTGCAGAATAAACAATCCCAGCTCTAAGCCTTTCCTCATAAGAGAGATACTCTGGTCACTTTACCACGTTTATGGCACTTCACTGAACACAGTCCTATAAGTTCATGTCTTGCCTGCAAGGGGGAGTGTAGAACTGGGTCCAGAATTCTGGATGTTTCTCATTAGCATGGGGTAGGGAAGGACTGCTGCCCTTGTTCTGATGGTAACACTCCTTCTTATGTAGACCAAAAAGCTGTTGTTCTTCTCTACTGCAAACATGGAAACCTCAAAAGTTCCTGATTCAGAATAACCACCGCTCAGCAAACAGCCAAAACATCAGTCTGTTACCAACATTACTCTAATACTGAATCCAAAAGACAGCACTGTATCTTTTACTAGAAAAAAAAATAACTCCATCCCAGCCAAAACCAGGATACAACCTCATCTCAAATGTGGTATGGGTAATGGAGCAAATAATTCTGGAAGCCATTTACAAGCACATGAAGGACATGAAGGTAATTGGAAGTAGTCAATATGAATTTATGAAGATGAAAACATGCATGATAGCTGTCTATGATGAGATACTGTTTTCATGGATGAGCGGAGAACAGTGGATGTCATTTACATTGTCTTTTTAAAGCTTGTAAGGCTGTGTCCTGAACATCCCCAAGGATGAATTACTTGAGTATGTGACACATAAGTGGACAGTGATGTGTCCTGGAAACTGACAGTACTATCAGACATGTTTTCATATACTGATAGGCAAAATGGTTCTGATGAGTGCCATGATTTTCATACAGACCATTCTACAGTATTGTGTCCCAGGTGTGGATACTGGCTCCAATATAATTTAAATTTTTGTTAATGATCTAAATGATGGGATAGCGTGCACCCTCAGCAAGTTTACATATGACGCAAAACTGGAATGATTTGTTGACATACCAAATGTTTCTGCTGCCAGTCAGAAGGGCCTGTCCGGAAGCTCATAATTTCCAATACAGGGAAATACCAACTCCTGCCATAAAGAGAGCAAAGTCTCTAGGGACATGCAGAGGGATGACTGCCTTGAAAGTAGCTCTGCAGAAAAAGGTCTGGGTGTCCTGGTTTTGGCTGGGATGGAGTTATTTTTTTTTTCTAGTAACAGATACAGTGCTGTCTTTTGGATTCAGTATTTGAGTAATGTTGGTAACGGATTGATGTTTTGGCTGTTTGCTGAGGAATGGTTATTCTGAATCAGGAACTTTTGAGTTTTCCATGTTCTACCTTATGAGCAGGTGCCAAAAATCCAGGAGGGAGTATGGACAGAAAAACTGACCCAAGCTGGCCAAAGAGATATTCCACACCCCAGAATGACACAACCAGTATATAAACTGAGGCGAGTTGGCCAGGGCTGCCAATTGCTGTGAGGGGACAGGTAGGGCATTGGTCAATGGATGGTGAGCAATTGTATTGTGCATCACTTTCTCTCCAGTTTTGTTCCTCTCTCTCTTTAATATTTCCAACATCAAGGGATTAGACCCAGCTAGCAATGGTTTAGGAGGGGCCAGTCCTGTCTGTCCAACCTGATCTCCTTTTATGATCAGGAAACCCGCCTGGTGAATGATGGGAAGGCTGTGGATGTGTCTACCTGGACTTCAGCAAAGCCTTTGACACTGTCTCCCACAGCATACTGCTGGAAAAGCTGGCAGCCTGTGGCTTGGATAGGGGCACTTTCTGCTGGGTTAAGAGCTGGCTGGATGGCCAGGCACAGAGAATGCTGGTGAACGGGTCTGTCTCCAGCTGGCCACTGGCCACCAGTGTTGGGCCCAGTTTCGTTTAATATCTTTGATTACTTTAGATGAGGGGATTGAATCCAACATCAGCAAATTTGCAGATGACACCAAGTTGGGAGGGAGTGTTGACCTGATTGAAGACAGGAGGGCTCTGCAGAGGGACCTGGGTAGGATGGAGACATGAGCTGATTCCAATGGGATGAAGTTCAATAAGGTCAAATTACTAGGCCTGCACTTTGGACATAACAATCCCATGGAATGCTACAGACTGGGAACAGAGTGACTGGAAAGCATCCAGGTGGAAAGGGACCTGGGAGTTTGGATTGATAGGAAGCTGAACATGAGCCAACAGTGTGCCCAGGTGGACAGGAAGGCCAATGGGATGCTGGCCTGTATCAAGAATAGTGTGGCCAGAAGGACAAGATACTTCACTTCCCCTGTACTCAGTGTTGGTGAGGTCGCACCTTGAATATTGTGTTCAGTTCTGGGCCCCTCAGTTCAGGAAAGATATTGAAGTGCTGGAGCAGGTCCAGAGAAGAGCAACAAGGCTGGTGAAAGGACTTGAGCACAAATCCCATGAGGAGAGGCTGAGGGAGCTGGGGTTGTTTAGTCTGGAGAAGAGGAGGCTCAGGGGTGACCTCAGCACTCTCTACAACTACCTGAAAGGATGTTGTAGTCAGGTGGGGGTTGGTCTCTTCTCTCAGGCAACCAGCAGTAGAACAAGAGGGCACGGGCTTAAGCTCTGCCAGGGGAGGTTTAGGTTGGATATTAGAAAGAAATTCTTTATAGAGAGAGTAATCAGGCATTGGAACAGCCTGCCCAGAGAGGTGGTGGCTTCACCATCCCTGGAGGTTTTCAGACTGAGATTGGACTTGGCACTGAGTGCCATGATCTAGTAAATGGACTGCAGTTGGACCAAAGGTTGGACTTGATGATCTCAGAGGTCTCTTCCAACCCAGTTGATTCCATGATTCTATGAATAACTAAACAGAAGATTTAGGTCAATAGCACGTACTAGTAGACTGAAAGAACTGCATTATAGGATTAAATCTTAAAGAAGAAACATCTTCTGGAGTGTTTTCTTTTTCACTGAGGATTTTGAGGAAAAAACCCTTAATTTAAAACAGAATTTAAAATATTTGATGGCACCTCTGTATTTATTTATACAAATAAAGAAATATTTTATCTTTAGAAAACTATTCCAGTTCTTCTGAAATGAGGAGCTACTTTTCTCCTGGTTTAGTATGACTTAGAATAATTAGTTAAAAATCTTTGCTGAGTTGAGTCTTTCCTTCTGAAGGTTGTCTGTATGATCACTCTTTAGAAGCCTTTGAGTAGTAAGAAGTTGGATTTATGGAAAAACAGAGGAGATTATGTGAAAGAGACTTCACATTGTAAATGATTTTTCCTTTTGTAGGCATGAAATTGAGCCATAATATTTATGACTTAAAGAAAAATCCCTTCAGCAGAAAGCAAACATTTTCTTGAGAAAATTTTTCAAAAAAGGTACTGAATGAGTCTTCTTTGGTTATTTGTTTTTTCTTGAGGATTATTCGTGTTATTCTACGCAAATCTCAGAAGTTTTCAGTTGCAAAACACTGTCATTGTGCAGTGTAAACTTCAAAATACTAGTTTATTGCACCATAAATGATGTTACTAACTCCTTAGTAACTCACAGAAATCCAGTTTGTGCTTTACAGAACAGCACCAAATCCTGCACCATTAAATGTTGCTGGCAAGCCTTGCAATAGACTTGTAAGCATGACTTTAAAGAAACAGGCAGATATTTTCTTAATGAATGTTTCTGAATTTTTCCATACAGGAGTCTCTTTGACAATTTATATTACCAGTATTCTGCGGAGTTCGTAATATCTGTGCTACGCAGTGGTTGAGAAGGTATGTGAGAAGGGGATACCTGTGAGCTAGAAAGGTTATTCTATTTAAAAAAGTTGAGATCTGTCCTCTGTGGCTGTTGAGAAATGTCCTCAGTTCTAGAAAAATTGTGTTTAACATGCAATAGTATCAAAATGCTTTATACAGGAAAACAGAAGTGATTTTTTTCTCTATTAAATAGAGGAAATATGTAGGATTGTTAAAGTGAGAAAGTCTCTGACATTGTCAGAGGCCTACAGGGATAAGAACTCTGGCAGTCTTAATTGGTCCTGTGAGAAAGATTTGCGGGTTAGTCAAAACAAGGTGAGATAAAGAGACTATCAGGTCAGCTTGCCATGAGAAAGAATTTGGGGAGTATAACTTTCTCACAGGAGAGAAGGAGCAGCTGCACCAGAGTAGCATCCAGTGAGAAGCTGTAGTAAAGTATATAGACATGGATATTCAACGAGTGAGAAGTGACCATAGGCTGGATTTGAGATTATATATTGAGTAATTAAAGTTTAGTTTGGATCCTTTTCTTTTCTTGTTTTCCTCTCTCCATGGAGTTTTTTGAATAAATTATCTTTTGTGTGGAATCTATGAAGTGTGCTTCTTTTGTTTTAGCCTCCGTGATTTTTCAGTGAACTCAAAGATTTTTAACAGCTTTTCGTTAACAGAAATATATAAATTTATTTTTGTAAGTAGATGATTCCTGAAATCCTTTTTTCTTTGAATTTTATTTACATTTTTGTTTCATTTCCTCTGCTTGTACAGTAGGCAGCAATGCCTAGCAAGTGTAATTATTGTGTATTTCTGGTTTGTTTCAAATTTTGATTCAATCAGAATCCCTAAATCTGACAACCTATAATCAAACAAAGGGAGTACTCTTGTATGTGGGGATTAACAGAAGGGAATTAAACTGTCATTTTGCAGCAGCTTAGACCAATATGAAAGACCATTTATGAGTCTCCCAGTAAATATCCCTTTTGTTTTGTCTAATTGCTGGTTTGAATGTATCATACTCATCAGTGGGATCAGGGTTAATAGATGTTTGGTCACGCATAACATTCAGAGGAGGAATCTGATACACACATGCACAAAAATTGCACTTAATGAGCTTAGCAAATGTTTGCCATATTTTTAATGAACCCTGGGGCTGTCATTTAGAAATGCTTAGCAACTGCTTTTCCATCCTTGAAAACAGAGCAACTGAAGGACATTAACACTATGTACACCATAAATAATGTGAGCTATTTAAAGATACCAACTGGGACATGGAAGGATGACATTTTCTGTGCAGGAGCCAGTGATACTTAACACTTCATGTGTGTGTTACATCTCTCACATCCCAGATGGGCATCTCTAGTTTCCTACAGGGAATGAGTGTGAGTGTTTGAGGGACATCAAATAGCTTAGTGGGTTTGTGGTTTTCCTGTGTTTCGCTTGTTTGTTTCTTTGTTAGTTTTTTACAGTTAAACCTGTTTGGATATTGCTTTCAAAATTGTTGCCCTCTGACTTTTTTTGTTTCACTCTCCTCATCTTGTTGCCAAACACTAGCAGGGAAGATTAAAAAAAAACCAAAACACACAAAACCAAAACCAAACCAAATCAAAAATCATTTTTTGCATCATCTGCTACTGAGCTTTTAATTTCTGCCTTTGCCATTAAATAGAATGCTTGCTTAAACAAGTGATGTGGCAAAAAATGAGCATATTCTGGGGGACTGATTGCACAGATTTAATGATCCATTCACTAACCCCTGGGACCTGCACCTAAAACCAGTACAGGCTGATTAATGGGGAATTATTGGAGCAAACCATGTGTCATGTGGTGTAGTTATTTTGATTGGACCTAACACAATCAGGGTTTCCTTAGGGAAGGACTTGATTTGATACAATAGTGCAAAAAGTGCCATTCATATGAATTATGTCTAGAAGAAATGAGTGCTTTTTAAGACTTCAGTTGCCATAGAGGCAGTGGATCTAAGATCCTTTGTCTGCACACAGATATCCTTTGAAACATCAGCTCTTAAGGCCTTGGAAGCAGAAAAGAGTGAAAACTGAACTGGCCTTTACATGCTTGTTCCTGCTGTGATCAGTCAAAACAGACCCTGCTGTGTCAAGTGAGTAATGCTTTTAAAAATCTGAATAGTTGAGAAAAAGCGGTATTATTAACCTACAGAGTTCACAGGTGTCACCAGACAAGGTTGTGGCTACTGAAAAGTTGTGTTTCACTAGTTCAGTTTTAGTTAATACAGTAAGGAAGACTTGCAGACGATTTCTGTTACGCTAATGTGGTTGCCTCAATTCGTGTAAAACTAGTGCAGGTTTGAAAGGAAAGCAAAACAAGAAAGGCCTTGAAACATCTTTTATTTAATCATGTAAATGTGAACATAAACAGTGTTGAAATTCAATAATTGTGCCTTTCATTTGCTTGAATTATATTGCCTACATGAACAAGAGGACCAAGTTCTTATCCTCTCATTCTGCTTTTACCTGGTACTTTATCCTTCTTGAAACTAGAGGGAGAAATATTATGACTATCCTCACCTTAGCTTTGATTTCCCAGTGCATGAATTTCAAAATCATGGAAATGATACTTTCTGCTTTTCATTTATAGAATATTTTAATCAGAGAACTAAATACCTCTGAAGTTCTCCATCAGTGTGCAGAGAATTTTTACTCTACTCTGAAGTAATTTCAAAACCTTTAATGTCTGAAAATGTTTTCATATAATAGTGCTGCTATGCCTCATACAAAAGTTTTTATCCCTATTTCAATTCTCCAGGAAGGGACACTCACATTACAAAAAATCCTACCTCTATGTTGTTTCATTTACATTTATGTAAAACAGATAATTGAGATGTTCAAGAGTCTCTTATTCAAAAGGCGTATGACGTCAGAACTGCTGTGAAAGAGTACAGCCATTGATAGCTTCACAGAACATGGACACAGGATTTCAGACTGCAGCTCATATCATCTTTGGTATTGTAGTTTATGAATTTTGCTAACTGATTTCTAACTTGCTTAATCTAACACTAGTCTTTGACAAGATCACTTTATATGCCAAATATAGTGTATATTTTCAACATAATCTTATTTTAAAAGAGGTTTTCCTGTTCCTTTACAAAAGAGAAGCTTTTTAGTTTACAAAACTTTGAGGAATAAAAATACACTTTGACACCAAATCTAACTTCATCAATCTTTGAATTGCTATGAATAAGACATACCAGAAATATGTTCAAGAGCAATTGACTGACTGTGTGGTGCAAAGGAATAAGTAGATGTTGAGCTACTTGGGGAATGTCTATATAAATGAGCAGCATAAATCTCTTACCAAAATATCAGGATGGTGACAGAGAAAGTAATGTGGGTGTATCAAAATAAAAGACAGTGAGATCAAGACTTAGGGAGACCAGGAATATTTCTTTGAAACATTTTGACTTCCATAGCTATCCATCTAGGTGCAAAATAACACAGAAACTATTTTCTAACTTCACCATTTGTGATGAAGGATAGAAGTGTAATATGCTGGGTTTTTGAGTTGAATTCTCTTCAGGACAATGGGAACAGGTGGTAGGCTCCTGACTGGTCTCTCATGCTGTTGCACCTTCTATAGAAATCATGTCGCAAGCCAGGGAGGCTTATCACTGCATGGACAATTTCGTACTGAAGCAAAGGCATTTGTTTTTTTATGTTCCTCTCCCCTAGCTTTGTTGTTGTTTTTTTTGGTTTTGTTTTTTGGTTTTGTTTTGTTTTGTTTTGTTTTCTGTAGCCTCATGCAAACCCAAGGAAACCACTGCACTACTGCAGGGCTTCAGCTCTGAGTTAATTCTCCACATGAGCATGGATTACAAGCTGGTGTCTTTGACAAAGAGGAAAAAAAGGTGACTATTGTTACACTGAAAAAATTAATATGCTTCAACTTTGAGCATCTGCAACTCTTCTGAAGGCTTTGGAAAGGGTGTAGTAGCAGGTACTGTTCCTTCACCTCTGTATGTTAGCCTGTGTGTGCACAGGGACACACTGAGCACAAAACCTGGGTAAAGCTCCCCATGATGGAGACTTACGTGATGGTTTCCCATACATCAGTAAGACTGATGCCGTTGTATTGGTCAGCATGTAAAATAACCTGTCATCAGTGCAGAACGTGATGTGCAGAATATCAGTGTAACTTGAAATTCATAGCACTTTAACACTCGTTTCCATAGCTACAGTGTAATCCAGACATCTGAGAAGCCAGCCTGCCTTGCCAGGCCTGTCATTTAGGGAAAGAAATTAAGGAAGCTGATCACAAGGCCTGGATTACACAGCTTCTTTAAAGTACAGCAGCCAGACCTGAAATGAACATTACTGGTACAGAATGTCATTTCCTGTAACCTTTGTAAGAAAATTTGAATGTATCCTCGTCTATATTTTTAACTTCCCACAAGCTATATTGTATGTTATACCTGGCAGTATTTGCAGGATCATATCTCTTCAATTTTGAAAAGTTGTGCCATATTCTTAAGTGAAGGTTTGAAAAAATAAACAGATGGAAAAATGGGAGGGAGAAAGCACAGGAAAGAGATACAGTTAAGTGAATGCTAAAGGGCAAAGCTTCAATGCCAGACAGTTATTTGCATATGCACAATATGTTTCTGTCTAGAGGCATATTTTCTCAAAGTCTGTCTGTGTATTTCTATGACTCTATATTTATCTGTATTACTGGCAACATATGTATGGCTATGAATAGAGTTGGAGAACAGTGTTTGCAGAATGATTTATGATGCTGCTTTTTTTTTTAAATACATACTCTTATTAAGAAATTATCTCCTATAGGTAGGCAAATTGGAAAGAAATACAGGCATAATTTCTTAAATGCAAAACAATGGACTTCAAGGAAGATGCAGTTATATACATTTTTGTGCTTAGAGGGCAGATATGCATGTGTGTTTTCTAGGCCAGTTCAAATGTAAAATGTTTAACAAGGAGATGACAGCTGATATTTGTAAGATTGAGGAGGAAAGCTATAGTCTGTAAAGACGACTCTCTTTTGGTCAGATTTGGCTGGCAGGAAGGGTCAGAGGCTCTTTTACAATCATATTTTAGTCCCAATATTTTATGGCCTCCCAAGAGACAGGGAGGAGAAAGGTATATAAGGTTTCCATAGCTGTTAACTGCATTAGGTAACTAGCCTGGTATAGCACTACAAACGGTCTGTGCGGGTAAATAATTGCCATGATCTTAGAAGACTAGCTTTATTACTGTCATGTTTGGCAAATGGGAATACCAGGTATGTCTATAGTGAAGAGTGGAAATGCAGTTCTTGACTACTAGGTAAATTATCACCAAGTAATTCCTAAGGACACTTATATTATTTACGTGAGTAAGTATAAAATAAACGAGAAAATTTGTGTGACTTGAAGTAAGCAGAGACTTGTATCTATTGTTTTTAAGGCAAAAGATTTGTTTAGCTTTCCTTCTATAAATGGATCATTGTAAATGTGCTGGATAATGCAAGTACATAGACTGGCACTGTAATGCTGCATTTGACTTTTCCTTTTATAAAACATTTTATGGTGAACCATTTTATAATGAACTAAGATAGTATAATTCTAGAATGAAACATAGCTTCAATACTTGAAGAACACAGTCAGATAAAATCTGTTCTTGGGTGTAGTGAAGTTTTTTGGGATTTTAACTTTTTTTTTCCCTAGGTGTGGACATAAAGAGGCATAATACATTGACTTTGACCTGTCAGGCTGAAGGTCTTACAGTCTGCCAAATCAGTGATCCCTAAGCTAAAGACTCTCACTACATGTGTTGATCGAATAAGCTGAAATGTCTTAGTAGGAATTGTTATGGGTTTTTGAAAGAATAATAAAATCTCTTCTTTGTAATGCCAATGCAATTAATAATTCAGTCACCTGAAATGTCTCTGGAGATACTGTTCAAAAGGAGTAAATAACGTTTTCAGATATCTTACTATTTCTGTGGTTGTACAGGTTGGTGCTTTTCCTGGCCCACCAATTAATTAAGAAATAAATTTATTTATTTATTTATTTATTTCCTTCATCCTTTCTTCCCTCTTTATCATCTTCCTCCTTCCTTTCCGTCTTCCTTCCTTTCCATCTTCCTTCCTTTCCTTCTTCCTTCCTTTCCTTCTTCCTTCCTTTCCTTCTTCCTTCCTTTCTCCCTTCCTCTCTTCCTCTCTTCCTCCCTCCCGCCCTCCCGCCCTCCTTCCA
>JAOXXN010000459.1:222424-245433 GCA_026770055.1 Myrmophylax atrothorax | reverse complement strand
ACCTCAGCATCACAGACTGCTCAAACACATCTGCCCTTACAAAGCATTTTACTGCTTCCTTTCTTCCAACAGCAAGACTACGCCTTAGACAACTGACTGCCAGCTTGCCTGGTGACCACACTATATGCAGTTTTCCTTGCAAAAGAAAAGTTAGAACTTGATTTCCGAGGACATGGAGGTAAACACCTGTTGGAATCAATGTTGATATGAAATGAACTTACGCATTAAAGCGAGCTCGTACCACCACTCGGCAGAAATTCCTGAATCTGTGCTCACGACCAACTATGAAAAGGGGTTTATCAAAATACGGATGATTCTCTCGCAGCTCTTCCTCCTGGACTTTCCTTTTGAAAAAACAGAAATTAATAAGTGTTACGCATTATACCTAGAAAAAATATCCTTACACTTTGATCTTTTTTCATGTTAACTCTCAATACATTTTATTTCATACAGAGAATAGTTAATACAGAAAATGTGCACTCAGACTTTGATTTTTAAATACCTTTTCATTTCAGCTTGTTCCTTTTTTTCTTGGATCATCTTTATCTCACTGTCTTCTCTCTGTGCATTTCTGTATCTCACTGTGTTAGAGTGCTAGAAGCAAAATGATTCCTTTTAAATGAGGTTCTGAGGGTTGCTGTTTTTTAATGTTTCAGATGAAAGCAAGATATGGTATTTTACATAGAAATATTCAAATGAAAGGTCTTTATTTCTAAATGTACTGCACATCAACTCAGTCAAGGATATTGCACAGTATTTTCTATCTACAACATAAGGCTCCTTATTTTCATCAAGGTTAATTTCAGTTTTAATTTTCTTGAGGTTCCATCCAATCTAACTTTTAACTTTAAAACAGATGTTCTGTAAGCTCAGCCAATCTCTCTGAACTGGAATGAATACCATTGAAGTTACTAAGGGCAAAGACTGGGAAAGAAAAGGTTTTAGACACCCTTTCTCAAGCCTGCTGCATGGCTGCCAGCTTGCAAGGTATGCAGAATACACAGGCAGTGACTGCTGAGTGCAGGGATGTGGGAGAGGGAGCGAGGATGCTGTCAGAGCTCATTCAATGGAGGGTACAATCAGTAGTATTATTCTCACTCCTGGTTATCCTTGCTATTGGACACTAGCAAAGCTACATCTGCTTTAGTTACCTATAGTTTAGGTTCAACAAGGTCAAGTGCCGGGTCCTGCACTTTGGCCACAACAACCCCATGCAGCGCTACAGGCTGGGCACAGAGTGGCTGGAGAGCAGCCAGGCAGAAAGGGACCTGGGGATGCTGGTTGGCAGCAGGCTGAACATCAGCCAGCAGAGTGCCCATGTGGCCAAGAAGGCCAATGGCATCCTGGCCTATATCAGAAATAGCATGGCCGGCAGGATCTGGGAAGTGATTCTTCCTCTGTACTCGGCACTGGTGAGGCTACACCTCAAGTACTGTGTCCAGTTCTGGGGCCCTCAGTTCAGGAAGGATATTGAGGTGATTGAAGTGCTGGAAGTGGGTCCAAAGAAGGGCAATGAGGCTGGTGAAAGGTCTGGAGCACAAGTCCTATGAGGAGCAGCTGAAGGAGCTGGGGGTGGTTAGCCTGGAGAAGAGGAGTCTCAGGGGAGACCTCATCAATCTCTACAACCACTTGAAAGGAAGCTGTGGCCAGGTGGGGGTTGGTCTCTTCTCCCAGACAAGTAGCAACAGGACAAGAGGACATAGTCTTAAGCTGCACCAAGGGACATTTAGATTGAACATTTGGAAGAAGTCCTTCACAGAAAGAGTGACTGGACACTGGAATGGGCTGCCCAGGGAGAGGGTAAAGTCACCATTCCTAGAGGTCTTTAAGAAAAGACTGAATACAGCACTTAATGCTATCATCTAGTTGAAAAGGTGGTGTTAGGTCACAGGTTGGACTCAATGATCTAAGAAGTCATTTCCAACCCAGCTGATTCTGTGACTCTGTTTCTTTGAAGACTTTGATAGTTTGGAAATGGGTGGACTAATATTGCCCCTTGAATTTTCATTGTCACAGAGATCCACAATATACTGTATGAACTTGCAGAAATGAAAATGCTCTTAACTGCATGAAACTACACCAGTGTTATTACTGTTCTCCCTTTTAGTCTTTGTCCTTTGTCCTTTCATCTGACAGTTCTGCTGCTTGAAAAATATTGCTAGACTATCAGAAATTTTGAAGTGCTGCTTTGCCAGCCTGAGGGATTTGTGCAATTCTAGAGTAAGGCTTTTTAAGGTGTCCTGGGTAGCAATTATTGTGTTCTTAATGTAGTGTCTACAGCTTCAGTGAATCTATCTCAGCAAGTGTTCCAAAACCAATAAGTCTATCAGTGAAATAACCATTGCAATTATTTTGAGGTTAATTCTAATGCAGTTACAGTATTTGTTATATGATTTCCTTTCAAGATTTCAAAAGCCAAATTGTAAGGTAGTTCACAAATGGAAATTAGTCTTACAGAAGCATTAATTATATACATTATATAATTATTATATTATGTATAGGAATACATAATACATATTATGTATTCCTATTTCTTAGATTCTCAAATTGAACACTGTTTCTATGAGGACTTACATCTTGAGTCAACGTTTCAAGAGATTTTCCTCTGCTGATTCGCTGGCTATTGGAACCATGTCTCAGTGACCTGAAACAATAATAATACATCTCGAGATGAAATTTTGACCTTTATAAGATGATCATTATAAAGCACTGCTCTTCAGTCACTCAATATCTCAAATTCTTATCATTTTTCTCTCACTAACATCAGAAGCTTATACACTCTTCAATTGTTTTCAATCTGGTCTAACATAAGCCAATTTCTTTCCTTCTGATCTTTAAATTGATAGCTTTGTAGTTGACAAAAGAAATGACATTTGAAATAAAAGGCATTTTTCCCATTCATATTGTACAATGAATTTCATTATGGTTACAATGAAGAATGTAGAATTCAGTTCTTTGTACAAGTAGGTAGCTTTGGTTTTTCACATCTTAGGTGTTGCTCAAATTTAATTCTTTTCACAACCTTTTTTAAAAGAATATTTTAAACCCATCTTTTCTGTCCATGTTTACCTGCGTTCTTGTCTTATATGATGCTGGACACTAAGTATCGACCTTTCCTTTGCTGGCTGCCCCTCAAATGATCCACTCAGCATGCGTTGCCTAGTGCAGGCCCTGTGAAGAAATACAAAAATGAAAACACAGAGTTTTCAGTATAAATGCTAATTTCAGAGGTAGCACATTCAGAGAAGTCAGCTTGGCTTTGTAGGAAGCAAGTGCTTCAACAACAACAGACCAAGCCAATAAAAGAGCAACGTACTTTCTATGAAAACATTTCCAAAGCAATAGTACCCACTCTGCAATACAACCAGTCATACGACAAACCTCCATGCCTTAGCAAGGGTAATATTTTTTCAGTGTGCTGTAGAATTTATGGTCCCTCAAAAGTTCACACAGTTAGAAAGGGGTCAAGCAACGCACTAACCATCAGTAGAAAACAGCTTCTCAGCAATAAACAAGGGAATAGGACAAGTACAAGAGCAATTTTAGTCCCTTTCAGGGCTGTACATACACACTTAAGACTTACAGCATAACTCTGAGTGTTTTAAATAACTAGAACCATATATAGTATGAAATGAAAACCTGCACATGACTGATATCTGTGGGAAACAGACCAGATTATGAGGTATGGGAAGAACAAGCTCTGATATCCTGCAATATGAAATATCTGTTCGCTGGGAATGCATTCAACTTGCAGCATTTTTTCTGTGGGTTTTCTCACTTGTTTGCTCATGGTTCATTTTCTTTTGGCAAACACATTTTACATTTTACACATTTTGGCAGAAATGAGTATTTGTTGGCTAGTAAGTGTGCTACAGCTAAACAGAGCATGCATACCTTTATCTCAATGGCTACAACAAAATTGATTTGCTTAAGGAAAAGAGAGGTTTCCATGGAAAAAGCTCACATAAATCTTCTGATACCTGAGAAATGGGATTTCAACACTGGAAACATATTTTAACGTTCCAGGAATGCTTCAATTTTAAGTTTACACTGTGCAATCCTTATTGCTCATTTTGTGTTGCGCAACCATTCAGAGAAACACAAGACCCAACTGGTATTAGTCCATACATTTTATTGAACTGAAGCTCCATTTTTTCTGAAAAGAGGAAAAAAAACTATACACTGTTTGAGTAACTGCTCTGTTTGCCAGTCTGCTGTAAGGCTTAGATAAATGCTATCCTTGACAACATGGAATGATCATGCTTTATGGCAAAAGGTGTCCACGGCATGTTCTTTCCCCACTGTGACTTTGTTTTTCACTCTTCTCTGCTTTTGTTCCTTCTTCTGGATTTAAATACATAACTGATACAAGTAGGAATCCAAAGGGAGATCTGGAACAAAAATGAGAATCTTACAATGCCTTTCAGTGTCATCACTGCCAAACAGATTAGCATGCTAGGGAAAAAATGCATTGTGCTACCCTTGTTACAGAAAGGTTTTGGTTATACTATACTGAACTGAAGCATCATGACATTTAAGAAAATTATTACACGTCTTATAAAACACAGCTCATCTTACGCAAATCATGAACATTTTAATACCAATGGATTTTAAGCATTATATTATGGAGATGATACCACATAACATTGTCAGAAAACAAAAGAGATATTTGAATACCTCTGCAATTTTGGATTAAAAAAAGAGAAAATCAAAAAATCATTTCCTAAAAATAGATCCTAAGTCCATCAAAATGACAATCCAGTTTTCCCTAGCAGAGACAATGGAAAGTTCTGTATAGAGGCTTCTTGCTGTGACAAACAGGATAACATCTCTTTTCCCCCCCCGTATATACAAATTATTGTCCTCTGCTTTTAACAGCTAAAAATTATTTTCTTGAGATCAAAAAGTGACCCGCCCATAAGATTCATGAATACCAAGTTGCATAAACCCTTAGTGTTCATAAGAGAATTTTAAATGTTCAAGCAATACATTCTTTATCTGACTAATGAACAAGATGACTTATTTGATTATTAGTTGTATAATAAAACAGATTTAGCTATATAGTATGGGCATACCATGGCAGAACAGGCATGTATAAAGAGTAACTAACAACTGTAGAAAGACTTAGTATTGTTTCTGATCTTTAAGTTAGACTACTAAATCCATATTTAGAATTTACATCCATTGCCTTGTTTTCAATACCTCTGGAAGCCCTGCAGCTCCTACTGAAGTGAAGAGAGAAATAATGAAATGTCAGTGGTACAGCACTGATGCCGTGAGAGACCCTCAACAAAGCAGGACTCTGAGCCAGTTTGGTGTAGGATAAGATAAAAAGTAAAAGTCCTTTAATATCAGGCCTGGGGCCTACAGGAATACATGATGACATGCATGTCCCCCAAGCTCTAGTTTCCATGGCTTTTATAATAGGATCCATCCAATCATTACTTTACACCTCTCTCAGTCCAGCCCCAGTCCCAACCCTGTTCCATCCCCCAGAAATTGAGTCTGGGGTCGGTGAGAGCCTCTGTCTTCATCAGCACTCCTCTTCTTCAGTACACAAAGGGCTCTTAGAGGTTTTCCAGTGTTCTGATTCCTGGGTCACTCTGCCCTGTGTTTATGTTTCATTCTTCAGGCCTTCTGATATCCTTCAGCTCTTTACCTTGGAGAGAGTCTAAACAAGACTAAATAACTAAAAGAATTTGAGCTACTGTTAAATGGCAGAGGTTAGGATGTATAAACAATGAACTAAGGCTGCTAGAAATATTAGCATAGTATATTTGCTTTTTTACTACAGTTACAAGTACTTCTAAAATCCATAAAAATCAAAAACCCCTTTGATATCAGCACAGAGATCAGAATTTTTATAAAGTAATTGCAAAGAAACTTTTTTATATTTCCAGAGAAAAAGATGTTGTGTTGAAAAGGCCATGGCTACTTCTGACAGCCTCTCCCTGGCATTTTCCACTTCATGGGAATTAGTGCCTCCATCTTCCTTGTATGAACTGTTAGTAAGAACCACACTTTGTTATCCTTTTGACTCAGAATCTGGATATTTTTCAGCTGCTTAGAGTTGCAGATCTTTGGGGACTTTTGAAAAAGAAGGCAGGTGCCATGAAATTTCCAGAATTACATAGTTGCCATTTTTAAAGTCTACAAGAGGATTTGTGTTCTGATTGTAAATAGGTACACTTACATACTTACTCTCAGTGCCTGCATGTGATCCATATTTCCAGGCTTCCCTCACAGCCTACAGAGACGTACAACTCAATTAAATGGGTTGTACAGAGGTGGCCAGCAGCACCTGCCATGCCTTGGAGTACTTTGCCTTGCTTCCAGCTGCTGCTCCAGCAGGGTGCAATATCCCTACAAATTTCTGTATTACCTGCCAAGTTCAAGAGAATGTCTTGGACATCCTCTGGCATCTCATACATTACTATATGTCCATATGTGGACAGCTTCATTGATTGCCTAACCAATTAATTTAATTAATGATGTTTGGAAGGTATTTAAGTAACCACAAAGTGGGCACCTAAAGACAAAGTAGTCAGCTAAAGATCTCACTGGGCTCCACTACCTTTATTGACTAGACCTCTGTCAACTAAATGCCTGGAGCTGAATCCTACACTAGGGACAATCACTGTGCCATAGTGTTAAAAATTCAGTCCTATGGGGTTTGAAAATTGGAGTTTAAAAAAAATGCTTTTCTTGCCTTGATACATCTTTACCTAAATACAGCTGGTCAGAATCTTTTGACCTTTCTTTGAACAACAGAGGCAAAATTCCTTTTTTTAGCTAAAATTGTCCTTTTCATCTTCCTATTCCACCTCTATGAAATATTAGTGAGGTTCACATTCACTCGTGGAGCAATAAGGAAGTCATGAAACAAAGGAGAAGAGACAAGAAATATGTCAAGCTTCTGGACTCACTTTTCAGAACTCTGAACACAGTTCAGCAGCTGCAAACTACATGCTCCAAATTTGCCTTGAAAAGCACAATTGCAATAAAATATCCTGAAAAAGAAAATGCAGTTTGATAGGTTATCAGAAAGCCAGAAGAAGATCACACAGAACAATATGATATTGCAATACTACACAGTTTGGACCACATAGTTTGTATTACCTGCAACCAATTAGGAGGTCCAAACTTTTGAATTCCTTCAAAATATTTCATGCTTTGGAATCCCTGAAAAATAAGTAGTGAAGAGAGTGTTCAAGCAACATTCTTTGACCTAATGTAAAATGTTAAATGTTTTTATCAATACTTCAAAATACTATACCTTTAATGAGTATTCTGAAGTCTCTTGCAGAGGGTATGCATGTGGCTCACACTTGGACTTTTTAGTCAGTCATCCTTTCCACAAACAAGAGTTTACTCATCTTGCATTCCAGTATAGCACCGATTCGGGTTCTTTTTCTGTGTTATTTTTATGAGTGAGTATTTATGTAGTAACTGTAGCAACTGCATATATTACTGTGTACTTTTGTTCTTGTTGTCCCTGAAATGTGCTCACACTGAAGTCTCAGCAGTGTGGTATCTTTCAGTATAACACTCAGTTATCAGCCTCATTCAGCATTGTTTCCACTCTCTATGACTCTATCCTTACTAAATCTTTCTCAGCTCTCATTATAATTCCACCTAGCTCAGAATACATGGTGGAATGTGACAATCTAAGATTCATGGGGAAGGTACCTGATAAGTGTTGAGATGTTTCTTTCTTTCATTTATAAATTGAATTCAATAAGGCACTTTTTGAATGGCAAGCAAAATGCACATTTTCACCACAGCTACATTACTGTTCTTTGGTAAAAAAAATACTATTTTTTAAAGAAATCTGAATTTGTCTGGTGAAATAAAATGGATTATTAACGCAACTTGGACAATTCATGATTTTTCTTTTCCATGTTTTTTCTTGTTTCCTTATATACATCTCTAAAGAAAAAACCCTAATAGTCACTTATTTTCTTTAGTGTCTGCTCAGCCAGATGAGCTGTGGTAGCAGAATTTCTTTAGCAACTTTTTATTGTGATTGTCATTCTTGCCTCACTGTTTTGGCTTCTCCTCCTACAGATAATTTTATTAGATTGTAGAAAAAATGATAAAAGGAATGTAGAAGAAGAGGTGTGGCCATCCAGCCTATCATGTCTCTCAAAATGTGATCAAAGATAGCTACACTATTTGGGGCTGATGTTTGTCTAATTTCTTTTTCCACACCTGCAGTGTTGGAGACTCCATAGCCCAATAACTCTACTTCCCAATTGTGCTCTGCAGTGATCCATAACATGGTGATCATTTGGCAAAAACCCCATAAAACAGAGTAACTTCTTACCAATGGATATGTACATTCCAGTATTTCCTTTTATTTGTCTTTGCATTAGGCAGGTGAAATCCAATGATGCTTGTAGATCTTGTAGAAGGTGGTTACTGAGTCTGGATTTTGCACCTGATGACAACAATTACCAACTTACCTGGACCATTCGTTCTGAGAAATGCATGGTACCAAACACTCAAAGTTATGAAGAAAGAAATCATACTCTTGAGAGAGAAAACACAAAACATATGCCTAGAAATTTGTTGCAAGTGATTCAGAATCAACACAAGTCACTTATTTAATGCAAGCAAATCTCTAATAAAGGATAGCAAAGGTATGTCTTTTAGGATCATAGAATCATTTAGGTTCGAAATGTAAGATAAATGCACTTCACTCAATTAGGTGTTTATGAAACTGAACATTCCACTTAGTTATGTTATTCCCTCAGGCCCAGGGAAACACATCAGACAAACCTTGTCTAGAACAGTGATAATCCTATAGCACACCCCTAGCATACAGTCTGACTATAGCATCAGCTGTAATTAAAAGCAAATAAAAAGCTGCCCATTTAAAAAAAAAAAAAGTTAGTTTCACAAAGTGTCACAATACATAGTTTTATATACATATGTTGTGAAGTCTTATTCCCTGGTGTTGTAGTTTGGAATTACTATGTAAATTCTCTCCCCTGCTACTAACTGCCCATGCCATTAGTTAACAAAGGAAGTAGTTAACTGCTACCGTCTTCTTCTTGATTGCTTGGGTGGAGGGAAGGCCGTCTCTTTTGTTTTTGGGGATTTTTCCATTTTTTTTAGTATGGCTGAACCCAGGAGTGGTGTGTGTGTGTGCTGCTGAGGAGGGAAGCCGTTTTCTCCTGCTCCTCGCTGCTGCTGCTGCTGCTGCTTCTTGGTGAGCTGGTTCCTTTCTCCTTGCCACGGCTGTTCTCCTGGTTCCTGCATTTGGGGTCCCGATCTCTGCTCCAGTCTCACCACCACTTGCGGCTGGGACAGCGACCTGGGAGAGCGAAGTCCCAGCTGCTTTCCAGGACACCGGGCGGTTCTCCGCTTCCAGTTTTTTTCCTTCTTTGTTTGGGACAAAGGAGATGGAGGGAGAGAGAGAATTCATCTGAGTGCTCACCGTTCATCTGTCTCGCTGGAGAGGAACTGGGAGCTCACCCTACAGCCATTTGGGCTGTGACACACTGTCCATAAGCATAACTTTTCTCCAGGAGGAAACCTGCTGGTTTTGGGGGTTGTTGTTTTGTTTTTCCTTGTGGTGTTGGGGAAGCAGCTTGCTCTGGCCTGTTTACAGTTATATCTATACCTACATATCTATCTATCTATCTATCTATCTATCTATCTATCTATCTATCTATCATCTATCTATAGCAGTTAAGAACAGTTATCCTTCTTGTATCCATTTTCTGATTAAAGTTCCCTTTCTTAAATTTGATAAAGAGTGGCGTGATTATTGAGGAGGAAACCCTCTCCTCTGCTTGTGGGTAAACCTTTTGGTTCTTCCCCTCAAAACTGAGACACTATTCTAGGAACACTTTGTAAAGAATAGAGCAGTATATTCTATATTCAGAATTTGAGATACTTTTCAGAAAAATTGCTGGTGTGATTTTTCAATGTTTTACCTTGTTTGTTCTGGAACTTGTGAAGACCTTATTTTGAATGTGAAGTCTTTGAAATATCAAAATTGGGGCAGAGTGGAAAGAGACAAATAATGAATACCTCTTTGATATTAAGAAATAGCAAAATTGAGAATACCAAAATATACTAGTAAATCATAGAAAAGAAAATATTCTCTCCAGTTAGTACACCTTCTCAGTTTTTCAACTAGAGTTTCCCTAGAAGTAACATAAACATATGTATACTGACAGAAAATATACATAGCAGTGGTCTTCACTTGCTTGCGTGCTGTCAGCATAATGTTTGTTTAATCTCCTTAAAAACTGCTATTGCAATTAACACTGTTTCATAGTTTAATTCCTTGGTAGGATCTCTATGCTAGGAATTCTTGCTTAGTCCATACTAACCCAAAAGTATACTTTGCTCTTTTGGTATTGTAATTGAGGACACATCTATGCAGTATCACTACATAGTTAAAAGACTGAAAACAGTTAATTGTACAAAACAAGGTGTGTTCACTTTTAAGATAATAAATTTGATATTTGTTAGACAAAAAATAAGAAGAATAGAACCTTTACATGTGTTCATACTGTCCGGCTTCTGTCCAGGACAGGGTTAATTTTTGCAGTAGCCAGGAAGGGTGCAGATAGGACCTAGAGGTTTTTCTATACCACCTCATGTTATTGCTGGGGTCAGAGGGAAGGGAGTATCTTTAGAGGAGAAGGGCTTCCTGTTGGCTCAGTAACTGTGGCAGACAGAGTGTTTTGGGTGATGTTGGTCATTGGTCGCAAGCCAGAGGGTCAGGGTGATGTGGCTGTGGTTGGCTTGAAGTCTGTGGTAAATGTTCTTTTGCATGTGAACCACTGTCTCTTTTGTGGGCTTTTGTTACTTATATGGTTGTTGTTGCTAGTCATTTTCTTATCTCATTGCTATTTCCAGTAAATTGTTCTTATCTCAACCTGTGATCTTTTCCTTTTGTGCTTCCAATTCTCTCTCCATCCTGCCTTATGGGGGGAAGGGAAGGGGAAGTGGCTGAGTAGTAGTGGTTTGGAGAGTCTTGGTGGGAGCACTAAATAGGGGAGTACCATTCCTAAACTATGACATACATGTGCTTAAGAACTTCAATGCACAAAGCAGGTCACAGTTCTCTGTGCTTGTACTGTATTTTTAAGACTTAGTTGAAGTTTAACTGTAATGATAGTCTCTTGCACATAAGATAAATTCTTGTCAGCAGTAGTCTTTTCTGGAGTATTTATAGAATGTCCTGCTTCTAGAGAAGAGAAAAAACCCCAAGAATTCCAACATTGCCTACTTTCATAAATGCCATGTGAAGCAAGACACTTCATTGAATTTACATATACTGGCAATAAAAGTAATTAACAGACTGTCTTTAATCTAGAAACACATCAATTCTAGAATTAGAAATTGACTAAAGGACAAGGATAATTTTTGGCTACTCTTTACTAATACTCAAAAGGTATGCTATCTTGTTGAAATTTATACTAGTCTCCATCTAATTTTCAAAGATCAGCCAAAAAACTACATATTAAGAAGACCACCCAATGCATGTATTAACCTGGATAAATTTTTACTGACAAAACATAGCTACTTCTATACTTTGTAAGGCTGTAATTCAGTTTTGGATTAAGAATAGGTAAAATGCTAAGTATTTTAGAGATATTTTTATTAAAGAAAAATCAAGTTCAGAGAGGAAAATTGGGTTTATGCAAACTTTTCTTTTTGGAAACAGGACAGGAATCTTGCCCCCAAATTCTAGCTTTCCTTGTCTATGATTTGATTTCATGATTTTCATTATTAAGTTCACAGAGGGAAAAAATGGGGGTTTGTAAACTTTGCATTTTGGATATGGGACAGGAATCTCCCTCATAAAGTCTTGCTTTCCTTGCCCATGATTTAATTCAATTATGGTGTTCTTATTTTTTCATTATAGCATTTTAAGTTGTCTATCCTGGTGTAACTGCATCAATGAATGTGGTAAGTAATGATTAAATCTTAGACAAAATATATTCTTCGGGAAAAAAAATTAAATTTGCAATGTGAGGTCAAAAATAATGTTAAAATTCATTTATTTAAGCAAACAAAAAGTTGAATTACTTTGTACCTCTTTTGCATGTTTCAATATTGTATATGAATGAGTGAAGTGCATATTTTTTTTTAAACCTGGCATTTGAGTTGTTTCCCTGAAGACTTTTTTTGCTCTGATCAAAACTGAAGTATGTTTGTTTTCTATGGAGAATATTTGGAGTAAAAATGAATAAAAGCCTCAAAAAATTGTACCCATGTCTGTACTTGACTTGAGTTTCTATTAACCTTTGTTTTAGGAAAATCACAATTGTATCTTGAACTACCAATATTCACAGATGTGATGAATTTAAAGATAACATAAAAGTAGCCGATCCTAGAAGAAATAGACAATTATTCTCTTCATAAGTTCAATAAATTGTAGATGAAGGCCGTGCTTAGAGTCTGGTCTTCATCTTCTGTCTTTTAATATTCATCTTCATTTTTTTTCCTGGGCTGTTGTGAATGCTTAAGGGAATCCAAGGAAGAATGTACGAGGAAGAGAAATGCTAACAAATGTACCAGGAAAGCATACAGAGTTACTCTTTGTGCAAGGATATTAAGGGATTTGTATTTTCCTTTTTTTCAATTTCTGTGAAAATAGGTCCTTGTAGTCAGTGGTCAAAGGAAGCCTAATTTGGGAAACCTGGTTTCTCCTAACTTTTGTTTTCTATTTGTGGAATAGATGCACTGCACAAATTTTTAAAGGCCATGAGTGTGAATTAACCACACAGAGCACAAGAAGGTCTAAACACAGATCTCAAACATCTTTATATATAATCTGTCATTACTCTTAAACTCCACTGTGCATAGACTATTATACACCTAAGGGCATCCTGTTTATGCTCTATAAGGTGTGTGCTCAAGATTTTCACAAATCCACAGAGAAATTCCTTTTCCCAGTGGTTAAATCAAACTATGTGTAATTCATGTAACACATTGCTAATATTATCTTTTCCTGAAATGCAATTTTAAGCATAGAAGCAAAATATGGATAAGGGAAGTAGATGACAAGTAATAGATTTCAAGGTCAGAAGATGTGACAGTGACAAAACACAAAATTTTTAAGTGGTTGTTTCAAATTTTTTGTTTCCTCTTGGACCAGACCACGGCTTTTATTAAGAGGTATCAAGACTCAATATAAAGATATCAACTGACAAAGATTATAAAATGGTCTGCTGTTTAATTATCTCCACAACAGCAGTTATATCTTGCTGGTAGTTCCAGCTTCCAGTTATCATTCCCTACCATGCTTTTGACACTTATATTTTCTTCTTTTTTTTTCTTATTAATTACCTAGAGTTGAATTGTGACTTCTGCTTATATTGACCTGAAGTTGATTAAACCTCTCTAGTCTTTTCTGCGAGGTGGATATCCCTAAGTTCATCTCTATCTTCTATTTCTTTTAATTCTTTCCATTCTGTCAAAAACTAGTTGTTTTCTTAGTGGTCTTGGGGAGGCATTTTTTTTTAGTTGGTTGGTTGGTTTTTGATTTTTGAACTATGAACATCTCAACAGGATACTAGACGATGGGAGAGAGTAAAAACAGAACAGGCTGAGAAAGCAGAAAAATAAGAGTAATGGCTGCCTGTTGCAGACAATGGAAGGAAAGATAGGTGTTTCCTTGTGATGGCTTTGGTTACATCTCAGCTGGATGTGAGGGTAAGGATGTCCTCTTTCTTTCTATTTATTTGTGCAATTATGTTGAGACCACAAGAAATATCGTTTCAAATTTTAGGAAAAATGGATAAATCTGATGATTGGTTGTTGCTGTTCTAATATAATTCTGCCTTTAAATTTATGTAATACTTAGACAGTGGAGACAGTTTTAATTTCTTATTCTTTCTCCAATGTCTCATTTCTGCTACACAGCACAGGATAAGATTTATGTCCCTGATAATAGATTTTTTTTTTATGAATCAACTTTAGAAATACTGATGAGAATTTGTTTCTTCTGCCTTCATTTCACTAAATGCTTAGTAAGAATCTTATCAAGATAGCTACAGTCCAGTAGTAAGTCTTTCAGGCTTGGGGAACACTTAACTACATTCTTGGCTTTGGTTTTCAAGTCACCACAAGAACTAAATAAATTTTATGTGAAATGCTGTTGAAAGAAGGTTTTTGTTCTTTCACAGAAGATTGAGAAGTCTAGTTTGAGCTACAGAAAAACAGAATAACCTCAAATTCAATCTCCTTCTTTCCTGTGGAGGAAGAACATTGTCACTAACTGCTCTTTCAGCTTACTCTACAAACAGGATCAGAACTTGCGGAGTACAGAAAAGAAGAAACAGGATAATTTACCTATGAAGGAAAGATATCTTGAATGCATTTACAAAATACAGGAAGAGAAATAAATGACTTTTTTTCCCTAATGCTCACATTTCAGATCAATTAATGTGGCATTTACTGAAGAAAAGTAATTGAATAGAATCTTTGAGGACTGATCCAGAGCAAATACTTACGGAGAATGTATAACCCTTTAAAATAAATGTTTGTTGCTATGCAGTTCTGTGGTGCTTGCTTGTAAGCGAACTATGATATAAAGACTAGTGAACTGTTGGAGAACCATAAAGCTTTTTCTTCCCACCCTCTCCCTCCCCTCCCGCTCCAGCTTGACTACAAACAGGAGACATAACTAAATTATAACAAACTCTGAGAACTATATAATTGCATTACAATGAAATTTTTGCAAAGAAAACCTCTCCTGGTACACTGGGCTGAAGACTACCCAACCCCTTCTCTCTCTATTAATTTCCATGTTTACTTGGGTGTCTAGAAAAGGTTCAGGTGGGTGAGATAAATGTTTGAAGAAAGCAATGAGCATGTCCATCCCATATAAGACATATCGACATCCCGTACATACTGCTGCTTGCTATAGCATGGAACATCGAGAAACTGAAGACCTCTGATTGACAAAATTTCACTCATTGTGTGACTAGTGCTGTAAAGCAAAACTCAGAGTTTAATGGTGTGCAGTTGCACACATTCCAAGTAGTTGCTGATGCTAGAGCAAAATGTAAAGTCACAGTAGTGATGCTAAAGGGGAAAAAAAAGATCAGTGGAACAGTAAAGTGAATTTCTGAAACAGTGCAAAAGAGCAATCGTTAGAGCAGTAAGAAAAATTGGAAAGATAGAAATCTTCTGTGAGAGCTCATGATCAAGAATTAAGCAGCTGTAGAGAAGTAGAGATGGACTAAATTTTGTGGACATGTGATTCCATTAAGTCATGACATCAAACCACAATTGAAATAGTTATAAAAGCAGAAATTATAATTACTGATGTTGCTGTAGTTGTCTTATTCTATTTTGTTTTATGATTAGAATGTCCTAATAAAATTGCTTCTTATGTCTTTGTCTTTTTGCTTGTTGTTTAGTGCAAATGAATCAAGGAGCATGAAACATGCTAAGAAGCATTTGTCTCAGAAATAGCTACAGTGAAATTTCAAGTTGATTGGTTTCCCCTATTATGGAAATCATTATTTGAAGTAAAAAACTTCATTTGGTTTTGTGTAGCTTGGTTTCCAAATTTACTTAATAAAAGGGAGCATTTGACACATGCAGAAATTAAGTCAGTGTAGAAAACCCAAACAAAATCTTTTTAGCTAATGTCCTTCACATCTTCTTGTGCACTATTTTGTGTCATCTATCAAAAATCTTAATAAGCTTGATCCCTTGGTTGTGAGCACACACAGTTAGTCACTTTGCTACCACAGGATAACTTAGCTGCCCTGACACCTCCAACATGAGGTATGCAGCTGCTATGTCTGTTAATCTTCACAATGCCAGCTTTTAAGTGTTCCACATTCAGTCATAAGACAATATTTCACACATACATAATTAGCATGATTAAAGTAAGTCTTGTGATAAAGAAAGAAAGCTGATATGTGCATGGCATGATAGACCATAGCTTCTCAAAATTGTCCTATTTCCAATGGGCTGGTTCTTTGTTTACACCAAGAAAATACTAATAAGTCTTGCCTTTGAAAAGAAGGATTCTTCTTTTTAAACTCAAAATTATTTTTTTGTATTCATCATCAGTCCTTATGATCCAAAAGAATTCCATGTATCTAAATATGGGATTGTTTAGGAAGGCTTTTTGTTTTGCCATTTGGAAAATGCTTGTGAATTAGTTGCTTTTTTACAAATATGCCTACTATTAAAAATTAGTATAAGACAAAAAAAAGTAGTTAATAAGTGTGGTAGATGTATTTCATGTTCAGAGTCAAGAATTTTGTAACTACGAGATTAATTCACTCACTAGCTTGGTGAGTACGTGACTTACTAAATGTAATGTGCTTATAAACAATCTTCAAGGCAACATACTATATAAAGTCACATGCACTTTATGTCGTGTAGAGAGAATTGGGCCAAATCACAAGAATTAGTTAAAAATTTCAAATTTGATAGGAATTCCCAACTGGGGTAAAATGTATCTTCCATGCATCCAGTCATCAAGCTGTTGTAGTTGAAGGCTGTAATACTGTGCAAGTGATGACAATTTATGGGGAGAGTTAGTGTTTCACATGATTAGACATCACAAATGACACCTTGTTTACTAATGTCATTTAAGGGATATTTTCAACAGGTTTAAAAAGTAGAGCTTCCAAAATGCTTAAAAGCACTGAAATCACTTACACAATTTTGATTATATTGACCAAAAGATTCCATTCACCTAGGAAATCTTTCTTTACATTTTAGTCATTCGTGGTAGGGTTCCAGGAAACGTGAAAGGTCTTGACAAATTTAGCGCTTTTTTTTTTTTCTTTCCCCCTCCCAGGATCCTTAAAAGCAGTTTTCATTAGAAAGAGACTAAGTTTCAAGTCTGGATCCTAATCTCATGGAATAAAAATAAATAATTCAAACCACTTACCTACTGGCATTTTTTTCCATTTAGCTTCTGGTAAAATTAATCAAAAGTGTGAAACTCCTTCTTTTCATTCCAGGAATCTTTGTAAAGGACCATTTTTTTCTTCCTTTATTTAACTGAGAAGTCTTCCCAAGTCAAATCCATCTCTTCTTCTGTCATTTATTAAGTTCTCCTTTTAATAGTCCATGTGTACGTGCAAGTTTGACTTCAGGTGCACAGTCCTGAAATCTTAATATGCAACTTTTTTATAAACAATGCAAGGAAGTTGACAGGTCTCAAAGGGACTTGTGGGAAAAGATAATTAAGTGCTTTAAAGAGTGTCAAGAGTCAATAGCTCAGCACTGTCAGCATTCTTGAGTGTTACAGGCTATAATTAGATGGCACAGAGGTGTAAGAGATGTTTGGCAGTTTATTTCAGCTTGATCTAAAGGGTAAAAGTAAAGAGCTACCTAAAAATGTGACACTATGAGTGAGGAGAGCAGGAAGATTAAAATCTCATACAGTTTTTTTAGTGACTTAGACAAATTGCTACTTTATGGAATGCCCCTGTTTTCAAAATTACCATCCATCTATCCAATTATTTTTCCCTTATGCCCCAAATTTCAATTGTGAGGTCACTGGTACTTTTCCTTTTATAATATTGCAATTCTTGACTTACTAAATTACCTCAGTAGTAAAATTTGAAAAGCACCTATTTAAGTATTTAAGTAGTGCTATTCAAATTATTCTATAAGATGAGCTGTTCACTTGATTACTGAATTGTGCACTATTGATATAGATATTATATATATACTATATAAATATAATAATTTATTTCCCTCTCTCTGTTACTTATCCACTACGAATCCTACCTTTTACATTAATACACCAATTTTCTCAAAATCCCAAGGATTTTAATACTTTTTCAAGATAAAATCTCTTACCCCTAATTCTTCTGAAATGTTAGCTCAGGTTTTTAACTGAAAAATAATTCCCACCATTTTTGACTGCAACCAGGTTTCTACATTGACTAATATAATGAAAGATTAGCTTTGTAAGAGTTCAGTTCTAAGATTACAATTATGATTACTACAGTATCAGTCATCCAGCTTTCCATTAGCAATCTGCTTGGTAGTTAGCGGTAAACAGAAATAAAACATCAGGACTTTCAAAACAGGAGATTACTGCTTAGTGGAATTCTCCAATGGCACAGAATAGTTACTAAATGGTATCATCATGTCCTATTTCTGCTAGTCGGGACCAGTTTATCACTCTGTGGGTGTGACCAAAGCTGTGTATTCTAAACCCTCTATGCCATTTCTCTTGAACTGTTAGCAATGGACCATTTGCAGCAGCTGCCCAGGGCACACCTGACCCCTCAGGCTACAAGCTGAGTGCTAAAGAAGCCTGTGAGATGGGAGTTGTGATAACTCCTCTCCAAGGAGTCATTAGCATCTCCACACCCAGACTGAGGAGGTGTGTCTGCTAATGGGCCAGAAACCATTTCAAAAATACCCCACGACTCACAGAGTTAGATCACCCATTGTGGAACTCCCTGTCCTGGGGAGTGGTACTGGACGTTCCCACCTGAACCTGAGGGTATATAATCTTGGGGTTTGGGGACTTCTGGGACCACTTGCCGGATCCAGAGGAGGCCCAGAACCTTGACAGGACTGTGAGTACCACTCTCAACCAGACTCCGATCATCATCTGCACCAACAGGTTTTTTTCCCTTCCTTTTCCTTTGGACTCAGGGGAACCACATGGGCATCTCAGCCCAGGGTCTAAGGAACACCATTGTGTTTGTGCCCCAGGGTGCTGAGTTACACAATTTCTCTTTGTATCATTGCATTCATTGTAATATTGTTATTAAATTATAACTGACTTATAATCTGGTTTGTGTTGAGTTCACTTCTGCTGGTTTACCCTTAAACCAGCACACATCATCATTATTCCCACAGCAAAATGGCTTTGGGGTATCTGTGTTCTTCCTTCCTGCACTGTTCTGCAACACTAGCCTCAGCTGCTCTCAAACCCCAAAGCAATATTTCTATTAACTAAAGAGCCAACTGCATAACAAATGAAAAGTTAGTACTGCAGGAAAGTCATGGTATGACATGGAGGTTTTTCTTCCCTTTTCCTTCTTCTAGACTTTTCACAGGAAGGGTTGTCCAACATTCGAACAGGCTGCCCAGGGAAGTGGTGCAGTCGTCATTTCTGGATATGTTAAAAAAAGTGGATATGGCACTTGACATGGTTTAGTGGTAATCATGATGGTGGTGCTACATCAACTGTTGGACTGGGTGAACTTAGGGGTCCTTTACAATCCTAATCATTCTCTGATTCTTTGATTCAGAAACTATTTAAACTGACTCACTGGAATCCTTTTTGAGCATTGCTTGGTCATATCGCCTCCCTAGCTCCAGAATGACTTCGCTCTTAAATAATCAAGAAAAGCTGAAAGATCTGGGGGGGAGGGTGGAAACAGTTTACCTGCTAAGGCACAGGAATTTTCTGAAACTAGTCAGAGTGAAATAATCATATTTTTCTATTCCAAAAAGACATATTATTAAAGCATTTGATGTATCAAGAGGATGCTGACAGGAAGATAACATGATGGCCTCAGGCTGGTTCCCTGACCCACTGGAGATTTTCTGCTGTTATTAAGCTGCTCCTCCCAGACTGGACCTCAAAGAGCACAGAAAGTGCTAATTTCACTTGAAGTTTACCTGCTGTTCACGGCTGGTGGCACTTGTTGCCTAAGCATATCAGAAGAAGCGTGCTAAGTTTCCTGAGTTATGGCGCTGAATGTTATTACGTAGGTCCTCCTTTTGCTGATTCAAGCTAGGCTCTCTCACATGTGCCACTAGAGAGTTTCCTCAAACCTCATCATTTGACATAACACAAAATCTATTAAATAACAAGCAGTAGTGTAAAGAAACATTTTTTTCCTGGTTTTTGTTAGAAAGATTTGACCTTTTCTGATCCTTGAAAATTGGGAGTTCAGGTGTTTAGAAGAGGATTTAGTGCTGTAAAAACCTGCTGACAAGGAGTAAGACCTATGGAAGGATGAGATTTCTAACTGCTTTCTCAGAAGCACTTTCTGTTGGCTACTTGAGCTGGTCAAGTAGTTAAAATCTGTGCTCTTTGTTGAGAATTCCCATTTTGTTACCCTTTCCTACACTCATCCTTATCTTTTATGTTTCTCTATATCAAACGTTGCAGTGAAAATGTTCTGAAGATTATCCTCTGATAGGGGATATTTTGTGCACATTATTTTTTATGCAAATAGAAATTACATGTTCCTTAGTTGCATTGTTTGAGCATTTCAGTAAAGTATTGGAAGGCGAAGAAAGACTGCGTTTACTTTAATGAGAATTGTAAAAAGATGTGAGAGTGGTCATGTAAATGGGCTATTACAGTAGTTAAATAGTTACAATGCGAAAAAAGATGTAATGACATGGGTAAATACCAGGCAAAAGAAAGCAAGCAAAGACTGAGATTAAACTGACTGTAGATGTTGATAGCAGAGAACATTGGAATTCCATATTTAGATCCTATATAATGTTTTAAGCACATATACAGACAAAGCAGGATGGGATTAATGAAATATCTTTGTATCAGGTCATAAGAATTACTTAGGTGTTCTAAATGCCATGAGAAACTTCAGAGCTATCTCTGCTATGTAAACTTGGCCATTAGGGGGACAGTCCAAGGAAAAACTTCTCTCACTATCCAGCTTTTGTCTTAAAAAACTTTCAAATCCCAAAAAGGGAATGATACAGAGAGCATGTTACCATTGGAAAGAAAATAGCAGTAGAGCCTCAACTAAAATTTTCAATTTTCTAGCAGTACGAGTCTCCCTGTCTTGAAAAGGATATTGCAAAAGTTAAAAATGTTCAGTGAAAGATGAAGGAAATTATTATGAAGAGGAGTCTGTTAAGGGAGTTGAAAAACACTTTAGAGAAACTGAAAAAGGATACTTTTTTAATCTTAGAACGGAAATGAAGAAGAAGAAACAGGATAAAAAATGAAAAATAGTAAACATTAGGGAAGAAATAACAAAGGACATTTTTTTCCTATTGCAAAGTTTGAGAACAAGAGTACATCCAAGAAAGCAAAAAGTGCCTGTTAAAAATATCAAGGCATATTTGTAAATGCAGTGACCTACACATCCTCCTTCTGGCCAATAATTTTGTATAATTCTTAGAAGTGTTTAAAATTTCATAGAAGCATATAATGGATTAGGTTGGAAGGGACCTTAAAGATCCTTAAAGGTTGCCTAGTTCCAGCCCCTCCACTATGGGCAAGGAGGCCAAGTAGGCTGCTCAACCAGGTTGCTCAGTGACCCATCCAACCTGGCCTTGAAGATTTCTACTGATGGGGGATGCCCATCTTTGTGCAATAAGTTATAGGACAACAGAAATGCTCAGAATTCTAATTATCACTTCAAATTATAACCAAACATTTTAGGAGGTATTAAACTGCATTATGGAGGGTGTATGAGCACACCTAACTAAAGAGATTAGGATAGATATAGTATTAATAGAAATTATTATGTGTCTGCCAAAAATGAACTATTGTCCTTTCTCTGAAACTTTTAGAACTGAGCAGTCTTGGAAAAAGAACAGATTTCAACATACTCTATATCCTGGTGAAATCAATGGCATAATTTTTTAGATTTCATATAAATTCTCCATCCACACAATTTTTCATAAGTTAGTGTATTTCTCAGATACTCGGTTAAGCAAATGTCACTACAGGGCTTTGCAATGTGGGTGAACCCTTCAAGCCTGCACAATGGATTTTTTAGGTGAGGCACAGCGTGCACAGAACTGGCCCCATCCTTTACTCCTAGGCTTCATCTGCCACGGCCGAGCTTGGACAGTGACAGCAAATACCTCAGGACATAGGTTTGGTTAGAGTATCCTTCTCTTAGATGGATGGCCTTACAGGGCTAAGCGAGCCCCATCTGCCCGGGTTTGGAGTTACAGTTGTCCTTCTAGGATGGTTGCCAGAGGGCTATCGAGCCCATCCTGCCCATGGACACACTTTGTCTGACCCTTCAGCTGAGACCAGGTCTGGTATGGGAGACCCTACCAGAGGCACATACCAACATCAACTTAGCTCTCAACCTCATGAAGGCCCACGAGCTTCTCCCCCGTGACAAGGTGGTGTCTCCAGAGAAGAACACCAAAGTTAATGCTTTGGCTTAGCCATAGTGGTTATATTTTGTCTATCTTTACCAAGTGTATAACTACTCAGAACACTGACACATTGAACACCAGTTCTCTCAGATTACATTTGGCAAAGTCTGAAGGGATTTTAGGTTATATCATAAATATTCTATCTGTGATGTCTTTAATCTTGTATGCTAGTTTTTTACAATTAAGAGATATTCAATGAATATTTTATATCTTAAGTAGTTGTTCTACAGTACGTTGAGTGGTTTCAAAAGGTGCAATTCTTGTGAGTGCACAAGAATTTTCAGTGTACTAAATTAGATGCATGTTCACATATTTCAGGAAGCCTGCTCCCGTTTTACAGTCTTGACATGAGGGCAGGATGAAGATCACTGATGAAGATTGTTATGTGTCAAAAGGAGTATGATTATGTGACTCACCTTGTTTTCCATTATATATAATTTAAAAGCATGCTGTCATGGTATTTTTCATAATTAAAAAAGCCCTTTCTATTGTTTATAATTATCCCTTTAGTGCTTGACATTGAAATCTGTTTCCTTACTGATTCATTTTCCCCTTTCTTTTGAAGTTGCAGTTGAGTTATTGAAGAGTTATACATGAATGTACAGTTACCTAATTATTTTACTTTTTACTAAGAGTGGGGAGAGAACTTCATTGTATTTCACCTAGATGATTTTCTTGAAAACCCCCTGTCTGCCCTTACTGGATTCTCAGATCCATGTTAAGTCTGTGGACAGTGACATGTGGCAATGTCATGCAGCCTTGTGCAGTGCCTTAGTGCTTCATGCCATGCAGAAAAACAGGTATGTGAGGGGAAATACCTTCAGTTGAAAACCTCACCTAAGGTCAGCATATTTGTTCCTTTAGAAAGACTCATGTGAGGACATATTATACACCTTTATCAGTTTATTGTATGACTTTCATCTTCTACCTTCTAG
>JAOXXN010000459.1:191890-202041 GCA_026770055.1 Myrmophylax atrothorax | reverse complement strand
GATTGGACGTGGCACTGAGTGCCATGATCTAGTAAATGGACTGGAGTTGGACCAAGGGTTGGACTTGATGATCTCGGCTGTCTTTTCCAACCCAATCGATTCTATGATTCTTCAGAGCATCTTTTGTTCTCCTCTTGTAGGTCTGTGGTTCAGAATGTGAAGGAATAGGATTTAATTCTAGTATGAAAGAAAAACCCATCATCATTCAACTATTCCCAGTTAAATAAACTGTTTGATGGTTGTGGTTAGGTTGGTTACTACTACTGACATTGCAACAGATAAACATGAATTACAAATGGAAAGAAACACAACCATCTTCCAGTATACTGCTTTCAGACAGCACATGACTTTAGCCACTGAAAAAAGTCAGAAGAGAACAATATGAGGACACGTTTTATTAATCCTTAAACAGGTGCAAAGATATATGTGAAAATTGTTCCACCAAGGAAACTCTTACAAATAGAGGGCACACCTAGAGAGACAGCTGTTACAAGAGGAAGAAGGCAAAACTTTTTTTTTGCACTGTTGGGAAGATGTTTTATATCTGTGTGCACACACTTCAGGAAAGCACACTTCCAAGCCACTCCTTTTATTTTGGGAATAACACATTTTGCTTAGAAACTGCTTTCTAATTTTAGTAATAATGAAAAAATCCTCATTTGAAATAACTCATAATGTAATGAGGCAATGTTAAAGAGGCTCCAATGTGAATCAGACTTTTGCAAAGTTGGGTCATGTCTCCACTGGTCTCCAAATGGTTCTCTATGATGTATCAATTAGTGAACATTAATTACTGTATATATTAAATGCATTAATTTCCCATAAGTTAGGTCTCATAAAAAGTTGGAGAGTGGTAAAAACAGTGCAACAAATAATAAAATTACGTTATAGACATAATATCCTTACTACTGATAATTAGAAAGCTTCTTTCTCTAGTCTCTTAACCTATCGCCTGTCATAATGAATATTCTAGACACAATGTAGAGAAAAGCAGCCCATGTACCAATAATTAGAAGGATAGTTTATTTGAATGTAAGCATCTTTTGAAGATACTTTACAGCACAAAGACATTTAAAAAGACCATGAACTTTATATATATGAAAAAGACATACAAAAAAGACAGAAAAGAACATCATTAAAAATATTCACTAACTTCTACAGCAGCATGAACCTTTTAGAAATTTAAAATTTTGTGCCCTTCTTTTAAAATAGTTTTCTAATGATTTGGGGATAAGCATAAAAAACCCAATGAGTTAGCATCAATATTCTCTAGGAACAAATTATAATTCCAAAATGATGATCTTCTCCCTGCAAATGTACTAGAATTAAAAGCACTGCTTACAAAATTAAAGGTACCAATTTTTTGATTTTTTTTGTCAAATTCTAGTATAAATAGAATATTAATTCTTCATTCTGCATGATTTTAGCAAAGATTTAATAGTAGAATTATTTTATCACCTATAATAAAATTGTAAATTTGAACTATATAGAAAAGGAAAAGAGATTTTGAATAAATTGAAAAACTAATTTGATTTTCAATATTTAAAGTATTTTTTTTTTAAATCCAGCATGCAAGCTTTGCTTTTGAGCAGAAACATTTCCCGTGGCACATTTTGTTCGTATTATTTCACAATCAATTAAGAAAAGAAACTTTCCAAAAAAGCTCTCTAGGCTTGAGCATCAGGAGAAAAGTTTATAAATTAACACTTAAATGTGTTGGTAAATGGTTGTATTTGTGGCTAACATTATTTATTTTCCCATTATTTTCTGGGTTGTGGAATTGGGACAAAAGTGAATAAGCAGTTCTTTTAATAATTATAACACGTCTTGGTGGATAATACACATCATTTCACTGTCACTTGGAAGTTCAAACATAATTGTTCTATATGTATCTTCTTTCTTTACCATCAATCACTGTAGTATCTGATCTTAAAGGTCTTTTCCATCACTCTTCTTAGGAAATGAAAATAAAATTAATGTTCATGGAGGTTTGGAGACTGGCCCAGGGCTATGCAGCAACTCAGCAGTAGTACAGCTGCCAGGTATTCTGACTCCCTCTTCATTTAGACAAGCTGTACCTAAACAAACCCATTAAGTTAAAAACATGGCAACAATAAGGCTATCTTCAAACTAACTTTTTCTACAAAGCAACAGCTGTAAAAAAGATAGAGAGAACGTACCACAAGGCAGATATTTAATGCTGCAACATGAGAAATGTTCTACCTTTTTCTCTTTTCCTTATAGAAGAAGAGATCTATGTGGAAGAAAACAAGTAAATAAAAATAATTTCAGCCACTTCTACATCATCTTTTTTGAATAACCATCAAGCAGCTTGTGATTTGGGTACCTTCAAGAGAGGAAAATAGCAAACAAAAGAGATGACATTCATTTTTGAGTTGTAAAGGAACAAGGTACTTGTGGAGGGAATCAGATGTCATAGAGAATTAAAGAAAGAGAAGATAATATACCATTATTTAAGCCTGAAAGTTCTCAAAGGTAGATTCAAAGTAATTAGTTTGCTTTTCCATAGGCCTTCTTTCTTCTTTGGCATAGAAGTAGAAAAGCTACCAATAGAGATATTTTCCACTTGAAACACCAACTGCCTAAAAATCTACCCTAAATGTAGGAAATAGTAATTTAAGGAAATTTTCACAGATTTTTTTTTACAAGTTTAGAATTGTAAAATTATGGAAGTATATATAAGGAGAGCAGACTATCAGTAAAATGTGAAACCTGAAATTTAGTTAGGAATCCTTAGTTATTTTTCTTGAGGTGTATGACCCATAATCAGGTGTTCAGTTTCCCAGGACCTCATGGAACACTTCTGCCCCGCCACATGTCAGGATGATTTAACTGGAAAAAATCTGATAGTCTTTTTTTTTTTTCCCCCCCAAACTACCATTGGGTTTGAGCAATCAGGTGGCACACAGGAAATTGGAAGAAGGACTCACCTATTTTTATTCTAGAATTTCTAAGTTGTTTTTAAATGAAAAATCTTGAAAAGTTTCAGGAAGCTTGTTTGGTCTATCTGTTGCTCTCAGCAGAGTCAGTGTGTATAAGCCCTGGACTGCATTCCATGTTGCTGATAGGGTGAAATTTGTTGCATATGATACCTAAGTATGTAAAGGGAATATTCTTAAGACTTAATTGTGAAGCTGACTTGTTTTCACTGCCTTCTATTGTGCTCATTAAGAGATTCCCCAAGCTTGAACGTGCCTTCTATGATTCAGAGATTGTCACTTGGCCATAAGGCTGTAAATAAAGTTAAGATAACTAGAATAACTAACTGTTCACAGCTAGCACCAAAGTTTCTTCTGCCATAGGGTGATTGGGTCCTGGAAGAGGTTCACAAGGGAAGTTGTGACAGCACCACTGATGGGTGTTCAAGAAGCATTTGGATGATACTCTCAGGCACATATAGAAGGCAGTGAAAGCAAGTCAGCTGCAAAACTCAGCCTTAAAAAGGTGTGACTCTTGGTTATGGTCCTATGTAGGGCTAAGAATTGGACTTGATAATCCTTGAGGGCCCCTTCCAGCTCAACATATTCTGTGATTCTGTGAAATGGAGTACAAACCGAATGCACTGAACAATTTGCTGATCATAGAATCAGAGAATATCTCAAGTGGGAAGGCACCCATAGGAATTATAGTGCACAACTCCCTGCTCCACACAGGACAACCCAAAATTAAAGTATATGTCTAGGAGCATTGTCCAGATGCAGGTTCACCTATCTCAAAGAGGATCTCATCTCAGGAGTTAAGATGGGATACCTCGATCAAGAACAAACAGCCAAAGACAAACACACAAGACAGGACTGTGGGGCACGCTTTTGCAACCCCCCTGAGACATTGACAGTCAAATACTTACAAAAAGTGCCTGTACACCAGTACAGGCAGTATGGGGAACAAACAGGGATCTGTATGCAGTCAGGAGGCTTTGAACTCATTACGATTACTGAGATACAGTGGGATAGCTCATTTGACTGGAATGTTACCATGAAGGGCTACACACTGCTTAGGAGAAAAGACAAAGAAGGTGTGGTGGTGGATTTGGTCTCTATGTAAAGCAACACTTGGAATGTATGGAGCTCTGTCTTCAGACAGATGATAAGCAAGTCAAAAGTTTATGGGTTAGAATAAAAGGGCTGACTAGTAAGGGTGACACTGTTGTGCATGTTTGCTATGGGCCACTTGACCAGGAGGAGGAAGTGGATGAGGCCTCCTATGGGCAGCTTGAAGCAGCCTCAAGGCCACAGGCACTCGTTCTTGTGGGGGACTTTAACTTCTCTGACATCGGCTGAAGAAGCAGCACAGTGAAGCATGAAAAGTCCAGGAGGTACTTGGAAAGCAATGATGACAATTTCCTGATGCAGGCAGTGGAGAATCCCACAAGGAATACTGTGCTGCTTCACTTCAGGCTAACAAACAGGCTCAGAATGATGAATCCCAATGAACAAGAAATCAGGCCAAGATCCAAGAGATTTCCATGTATAAATGAAGAACTCCTGTCATTACTCAAGTGTAAGCAGAAAGCATGCAGGAGATAAAAGTGGGGTCAGGCCATTTGGAATGAATACAGAGAGGTCATCAGAGTAAGTAGAAATGAAACAAAGAAGGCCAAGGCCCCTCTGCAATTAAATCTAGATGAGCATATTAAGGACAGCAAGAAGGGCTTTTTCAAATATATCAGGAACAAAAAGGAAAAAAAAAGGATAATGTGGAACTGTTGCTAAATGGTGGAGGGAACCCTGGTTACCGAGGATGCGGATAAGGCAGTTACCGAATGTGCTCTTTGCACCACCTTAACTGACAAGACCACTTCTCGGGAACCTTTGACCCAGGAGACCAGGGTAAAGGAATGTTGGAAGATTTTCCCTTGGTCATGGAAGAATGGGATAGAGAACACCTGAGCAGACTTAATACCACAAGTCCAAGGGCTCTGACAGTATGCATCCACAAGTGCCGAGAGAGCTGGCGGACACCACTGCTGAGGCACTCACAATCATTTTTCAAAGGTCATGGCAATCAGGAGAGGTACCTGAGGACTGGAAGAAAGCAAATGTAAACCTGGTCTTCAAAAAGGGCAAAAAAGAGGACCCAGGGACCTATCAGCCAGTGAGCCTCACCTCAATCCCTGGAAAGGAGTTGGAGCACCTCATTCTGGAGGCCATTTCTATTCCCATGCAAGGCAAGAAGGTGATCAGGAGTACTTAATGGGTTCACTAAAGTGAAATCATGCTTAACCAACATAATTACCTTCTGCAATGGAACAACTACCTTGAGGAGAGCAGTGGATATTGTCAACCTCAACATCAGCAAGGTTTTTGACACTGTCTCCCACAACATTCTTACAGGTAAACTTAGGAAGTGCAGCCTGGATGAATGAACATCTGAATGGCAGATGCCAGAGGTTTGTAACCAGGGTCACAGGGTCTAGCTGGAGGACTCTCACTAGTGGTGTCCCCCAGGGTTCAATACTGGGCTCAGCACTTTTTAACTCATCGGTGACTAGGATGAAGAGGCAGATGCCTCCTCAGCAAGGTTGCTGACAACACAAAGCTGGGAGGAGTGGCCAATACCCCAGAGGGCAGTGCAGGTTGGAGAGGTGGGCAGGGAAGAACTGTCTGAAATTCAACAAAGGCAAATGTGGGGTCCTGCTTATGGGGGCGAATAACCCCAGGCATCAATACAGGCTGGGGACTGACCTTCTGGAAGGCAGCTCTGCAGAGAAGCACCTGGGGGTCCTGATTGACAACATGACCCAGCAGTGTGTCTTTGCGGCCAACAAGGTCAATGGCATCCTGGGGTGCATTAGGAAGCCTTGCCAGCAGGTTGGGAGAGGTGATCCTGCCTCTCTCACTCAGCCCTGGTGAGGCCACATCTGGAGTTCTGTGTCCAGTTCTGGCCTCCTCAGTATAAGAGAGACATGGAGCTCCTGGGGTGAATCCAGGGGAGGGCAGCAAAGATGATTAAGCGACTGCAGCACCTCACTTACGAGGAAAGGCTGAAAGGCCTGTTTAGCTCCCAGACGAGATAATTGAGAAGGGACCTCACCGCCTTCTGAAAGTACCTCAAAGCAGGTTGTCAAGAGAATAGATTTAGGCTCTTCTCAGTGGTGCCAAGCCATAGAATGAGAGACAATGGGCAGAAACATAGGGACAGGAAGTTCCACCTAAGCATGAGGAAGAATTTCTTTACTGTGCAGGTCACTGAGCGCTGGAACAGATTACCCATCCCTTACTTGGGATTCAAGAGCGGTCTGGATGCAATTCTGTGTAATGTGCTCCAGAATGATGCTGCTTAAGCAGGACTGTTGGACCAGATGGTGTACTGTGGTCGCTTCCAACCTTACCAGTTCTGTGTTTCTGTAATTCTGTGACTTTCCCCTTGTGAACCTTTGCTATGACCAATAACTCTGCTGTTTTTTAAGTGTTTTCTCAGTAACTCCCGGAATAACCTTCTCCATCATATTGCTAGGCACTGAAGTGAGAATGACAGGCCCGTAATTACTAGGGTTTTCCTTCTTTCTCTTCATGTAAACTGAGACAATATTTACCAGCTTTCAGTTGACTGGAACCTCTCCAGACTCTGCAGCCCATTGAAAAATGTTGGAGAGATATCCCGTGAAGATACTGACCAGCTCTTTCAGTACCCTGAGATGAATCCCACCAGACCCTGCAGATTCATATGTACCCACCAGAAAATGAAATCTTGAGCAAGCTCAGAGTCAACTGTGAGTTTATTATCTCCACAGATAATAAACAGACTTCTACATAGGGCTCCAGAGATCCCAGGTGTTAAAGACAGAGGCAAAAAGATACGAAGTGTTACTGCTTTGTCAATGTCCCTATTTGTGAGATGACTGACAAGTGATGCACCAATGTTAGCTTTTTGTTTCTCCTCTTGCTGTTAACATATTTTAAAAAACCCTTTTCATTGTTCTTCATAGTGCTGATGAGCTCAATCATTAATAGAAGTTTGACTGCACAAATTTCCTTCATACTCCAGTGAACAGCTTCACTTTGTGCCTCCCATGCTGCCTGTTGCTCCATACACTTTGCTTTTTAGCCTGAGCTCTAGAAAGAGATCCCAGCTCAGCCAAGACAGCCTTTTGCCCCAGACTTCTGACATTTCCAAATTGTCTGCTTCTATGCTCTTAAGAGATGGCCAATGATTTGAAAGTCAATTACTTCAAGGTCACCGTGACCAAGACAGCCACCAATCCCCATTTTACCCAGGGTCTTTTTGCTGTTTACAAACAGAAAATCAAGGAGCGCATCTTTCCTCCATATCAAGCCCAAATAGAAATTTGTACTACATGTGTCAGACAAGTTTCTCACAATAAGCTGGCTCTAATCCCTGTTCTAATGAGGAAAACCAATTTTAATTGATAGACTACGTCATAACGCAAGAGTAGACTTTTAAATAGATGTTTTGCATTACCACCGTATCTAAAAGACATCACATTGTTAAGAATATATTCTAAAACTCTGATTACTTTAAGGAGTGGAATTAGTCACTGTAATTAGGTATACACAAAATTATATATTTTTTTATTTGGAGGCTTTACTTCTTTCTAAAGGATGACATTACCTCCCAAAGAGGTAAGCAAAATTCCATATCTATTCCTAGAATTTACAAATTCATAAATGACATAAATTTATCAATTATTCACCCCCATTAATCTTTAGAGGTCTTAGATCTGTTCTTCACCTGCATATTCTTCATATTCTCAGAACTTGGAGCTTTGTGTCATATATTAGAATTTTAGGCCAGAACATGAGCAGGGTCTTAAAATGGGTTTCCTAATATTTCTACTGATTTTCTTTCAGTCTTGGACTATGCAAACTGTGTTATTTTTCTATAAAGTCAGATCAGAAGCATGTCAAATATGCTTCAAAAGCTATTGACTGTTTATCTCACAGAACGAGATCCTAGCTAAACTGGAACAACACCTTGCAAAACCTCTACAGTGTGAATGTTATATCCATGTTGTAGAGAGCTGCTTCTTTAATGCTACACCATTTGCTAATGTAGGTAGAGCCTTTTACTCACAAATGATTGCAGTGGATAGGAACAGAGAGACATACCTAATTAATGCCAGTCATTCAAATTTTTAATCTTTCATACTGACAAAGCTCAGTTTAGGAAGAAGATGAAAAGATAAAAAAACCCCAACAACAAAACCATATACTTTTTAAAATGTCTACTTTTGAACTTAACGGTATGTTAATTTCCTCCATCTCTGAAGAGCCACATCTTATCTCTCCATATGTTTGTGTTTGTTTCATAGGGAAAGATCCTTAGAGTACAGGTTCTCTTCCAATTACTTAGTGTTTCCGGTTGTACTGCACAATCAATTAGTAACAACTAGTCTTCTGAAGATTAATCTTCAAAGAAAGGACAAGTAGTCTATCCTCCAAGAGGCTACAGCTGAGTGCAAGTTGTGTCAGTAGGGATATGTTTAGGCCTACAGGGCTCCATATCTGAAGATCTTTACACTATTGGTTGAAGCTTAGACTTCGCACCGAGCCAGGCTGAGCTCAGAACCAGCCTGTGGAAGCATGAGAAAACTAGGGACTCAGAAGCCAAAATGAAATGTAATTATCTGAAGTAACTGTGGCTTGTGACGAGTTTGGTTGCAATATATGTCAGAGCTTTCAGGCAAACCATATTGTTGAGAACAGAGAGGAAAATTTGACACTGATTTCTCAATGCAGTGTTAGAGTGAGACTTGAATATGAATGTTCTGTCAAAGAAAAGCTAAAAGGATAGCCAGAATTAACACAGTTGGTAATCTCAGCTGGTTGTCATTCCTTGTATATTTGGAGCACATACTGTATGGAACTCAGTACTGACAGAAGTACTATGATTGACAAGAGAATTGCTCTGTCTTCTGGAAGTGTACAACATAGGAGGCGTTTTCTAGATGAATTATTCATTCAAAGCTTCAACCAACAAGAAACAAGCAGCCTTTGATTCAGGCAAATTGTGGTGAGTAGGATGATGATGTTGAATAGGGAAAGGCATGATGATAATAAGCCTGAAAGTAGTGTGAGGACTTAATTTGCTAAATAAATTCAAAGCTACTTAAAGAACCCCCTAAACAATAGGCAAAATGTGAAATTATATAAGAGTTAAGGGAAGAGAATTTTTGAAACTGATGATGATAAGCTTGCAGTTTGTGTTAAAAGGAATAATGAAGTACTCTAAAAACATAATTCTATAATTAAAAAAAGGACTTTAAAATAATAGTAGTACTAATTATGTTAAAGACTAGAGAACTTCTATCCCTCGACTCTTGAGACATTTAAAAGCAAAGGAAATGCCTTCCCACCTTCAAAAAAAAGAAGAACATTACTGTTAATTTAATTTCTGCTGTGGCCAAGAGGCAATACAGTACTTCATTTACAGAAAAAAACAATATATTTTATTTCTGCAGTGCTCAGTTCAAGACATATTGCTGTCTATCTCTTATCACTGAAGTGATACCAAACATCAATTTAGACTGCTAATTTTGCGATATGTTTTCCAGAAAAAGCTAAATGATATCGTAACGTAGGACAACTAATGCTCTGCATTTCCAAGTGGAACACATTAGTAGGTCCAAAACTACACTGAATACTGTATTAGTCGGGAAGACAGGAATCGGACCTGCAGCTTGGATGGATGAAAAATCTCAGAATCTAATCAGTGTCAGAGAACAAAATGAAACATTTATCTGTCACACAGCACCAGCCAGATAGTTCCAAATAGACTTTGACACCTCCTTTATTGAAAACAAATTTTTCACAGGAAGTCAAAATCAATCTCTGCCAGGGTAGAAGCATTCTGGGTTTGTCAGGCTACCTGTAACACTGTGAAATTTAAACTCACTGCAATTTTGTGGCTCAGTTGAGAGATTATAATTTCTTTTTCTGTACAGTTTTAATGGGATAAGAATACAAAATTCTGCATAGTACTTGATAATATTTGCCATGTATCTTACATCACTATTTTTTCATCTGTGAGAATTACGAAAATTTGGGCATCTATCTAAGTTTATGAGATGTGGTTGCTATTAGAATATTTCTACCACAAAATTAAAAAAAAAAAAGCCTACTGCATCAGAGGACACACTAGGGAATTTGTATGGTTTTATAAACAAGGCT
>JAOXXN010000459.1:138775-156321 GCA_026770055.1 Myrmophylax atrothorax | reverse complement strand
CCCCCTCAGGCTGGGTGTGAAGGTGCTAACGACTCTCTGGGCAGCTACTGCAAATGGTCCATTGTTCTCAGGAATGACTAGAGGGGGTAGAATACATGGCTTTGATCACCCATACACAGAGATAACTGGTCCCATCTGCTGAACTAGGACATCCCTCTAGCTAAACTGCTGCACTTCTGCTTCCTCTGGACACTGTGGATAGTCAAACAGACACTGAAATGGAATTGAGCATTTTAAAATAAAACCAACATTCTGTTTACACATTCTAACATTTTCATACTTTTCTTGATTCAAAAATATCTACCTATCTATTTACTTGAATTTCTCATGGGCTGCATATTCCAACATCAAAAGAGAAATAAAGATTTGAACAGCATAGGGTAGGATTAAAAATAGGGTAATGTCAAGTAATTCTATATGTAGTAGAAGACATCAGGAATGTTTAGCCATAGCATTTCACTGAGTTATCTCAAACATCTCAAAACATTGAAGCAGTTAACAAAAAACGTTAACAGGATGATGGCTTAGATAATTAGAATGTCCTCCTTGTCACTAATTTCTCAGTATCACACCATGAGTATAAAGTCTGTCTGTTAATCACTTATAACTTTGCCTCTTTTAATCATTTATATGACAGTTTCTGTCTCCTCAGATAACAGATCCCCTGTGCTTTTTTTAAAAAAATATTTCCAGAGGAAGGGTGACCAGAGGTATCAACCCGATTAAGAAACGAGGTGTTCATTCTAAGAACTGGAGCACTATGAATTTTCTTAAGTAGAGACAAGTAAAATATTCATATAGAACTACTACTGAAGAATTCAGATTTCTGAAGTCAAAAAGTCATTTTTTCTACTGAATTTCCAATTAAGACTCTAGTTAAAAATTATCTTTGTTTGCTAAACATTGTCTTTCATTTATTCCTGTATATCGTGACAAACTGTCACAATTTTCCTGTTTAAAGTCTCATAGGAATTGCAAAATAAGCTGTGGTGGAGACAATTGGCTCAGCAGTTTGCAAGTCACAAATAGTGCAATCTTAAAGCAACTATAATAAGGAAGACAGGTTCTAACTATTCATAACTTCTTAATGTTTGGTTTGAAATAGCTTGTGTAGAACCATGTTTCTGCACAAAAAGTCAAGAGAAAATCTAGAAAGAAAGAACAATCTCATTTTATTTTTTTCCACTCAGACAATTTTTTGACTTGTTTAGTAGTTTCTTATAAACTAGCAGTTATTTTTATAGTAGCATTACAATAGTGAGATAGTGTTAAAAAAGATCTAATAGCCCAAAATATTGTATATCATAGCATTCGTTAAAAGAATGGCTGCTGCTGTCTTTTTATTTGAAATAGAAGAGCAAAAGATTTTGAAAAATGTAGTGGCTAACTGTTCTTTCTTACTGAAAGTCACTCTGGCCGTTTGTTGGGCTACCTGGTCATATGACTTAACACAGTACATCCTGTAAAATCTAATTGGATTTGCAAAGTGTCTTGAACTCCCTGGCATTCCCTATGCATTAATTGAATAGTCCTAAAGTACCGTAATCTCCAAGGTTTTCTTTATCAAACTAGGATGCAACTAGCTCTGTCCTTGATTTTTCATTGTGTCTTGCAAAAGGTTTGTGTAAGTACAACTCTGCAAACTTAAGGCTTTTTTGGAATATGTTTTTTTCAACCATCAAATTGGATTCACAACATGGAAGGCTGAAATGCAATTCATTGACTAATGACTAGCAAACGTTTGAAATTAACACAAAATTTTGGCCCATCTATGTAAGTCTGAAGCAACTGCATACAGGGAAAGGAATTGTACTAAAGTGGCGAGATAAGGAGATCACGTCTCTTTTTGAGTTTTCCTCTTGAAAGATGATGTATGGCTGTTTGACCAACTAATTAAGTCCAGTGGACGGTCAAAGGAATACTGACTCGATTTTCTGATGAAAAGTAGGCCCCAATTAGTCTGCTAGCTTACAGCAAACCTGCGTAATTCCAAGGATGTATTCATCCATACTAAACCAGTCTGATTGTGGGAGTAGCTAGGTTATATGACTAGCAACTTTGGGTTTGTAAATATGATTTATGATAATTGAACCATATCATAAAATTAATCTTATCAAGAAAAAGATTTATAATTACACAAATTCTTTCACTGAGAAAATGATGAAATCAGTAATAATAACTTGAGGACATTTTCTGCCTACTGAACTAAAAGCATGTTCACAGCAGACACATTGAGAAGACCAATTGGAAAGCTTCCAAACAGATTCTTATGGTCTGTCACATCACTAATTCACAAAATAAGTCACTGAGGAAGAGGAATATGGTATGATTTTTCACAACAACTTCAAAGACAGTGACAACCAACTGTGTCTTACATATGAAAGTAGTAACAATAAAAATTGTTGTACTAGCACCTGGATCCTTAGGTAGTGATGCATTTGTCAAAGCTGAATAAGTATTATTATTCCCATTTTACTGATAAGGATACTGATTTCCTCAGGGTGCTCAGTAAAACAAAGTAAAAATGAGAATTATGCCACACATCTACCACACGTCACTTGACAAAGTTATGCAGCTTGCCAAGAATTATCCATTGTGCAGAGGCCACATTCCAGTTTGAAAAACTGGGGACCTTATCCAGAGGGCTCTCTAATCAACCCAGGTCTTCATACAAAATCCTTTTGGCCAAAATGTTCTGCCTTGCTCTACTGCTTCTCTTCATCACTGCTCCCTCATTGTTGTCTTATTTGCTGTATTCTTAGGATTTCAATTATCTCCAACTGAGCAAGTAAAATGTGATAACTTACTGGCTACCAGACTGCAGCAATTTTTCCTGCTAGTAGGTTAAAAAGAATGCTATGACAAATTTTGCTGAGCAGCAGGACAGATAAGAGACACCTAGGTGTTTGACAAGTAGTGCAGGGAACTGGCATCAACAGATGGGAAGGAACAATGGGAAAAGGTGCTGCACGTGGGTGAGAGAGCTGTGTATAAACTCATGGCACTACTGGTTCAGAACCCTTTTTAGAAAATACAGTTTTGGAGGAGAATAAAAAAGAGTGAATAGAGTGAAACAAGCCTTCAGATAAAACGAATTGTAAACTCAAGTGTTGCAAAAGAGTGACTAGGCCACTTAAAGAATAGCAGTCCAAGGTGTTGTCAAAACCCATGTAATTTAATACAAATTTATGGAAGTGTGACTTAGAGTTCAATGGCAAGGTTCACTCTATTACTTACTATATGGACGAAGTATGCATAGGAAAATCAGATTAAAATCAACTAAGAAAGGCCAAGGATACAAAAAAGTAAAGGCACAAAGAATACAGATCCAAAAGAGGTTGAAAAAGGATTTAGCTGCACCTATTCCTTGATTAATAGGATTTCCTATGATTCTAACAATAATGTAATTATTGATTCACAAAACTAACATTCATACCATAACCATTTCACATACAAAAAGGAAAAGAAATACATATATCTATATCTATGTGGGTAAAGGTACTCATCAAACTTCCCCTTGAGTTCAGTGAAATATGCCAAATCCCTTAGCATTTCTCAACAGGCATGGATGTCACCTCGAGGAATATGTGTGTGTAGGGGGGTTTCAGCCTAGGCCTTACTGTCAACAATGGCCTTTTGACTATTATAAATTTAGAATCTTAGGATCATTCAGGTTACAAAAGACCTGTAGGTTCATCAAGTCCAAGTGTTAACACTATACTTCCATGTTGATCACTACACCATGTTGCCAAGTACCACATCTACATGCCTTTCAAACATTTCCATGGATGGCGACTCCACCATGTCCCTGGGCAGCCTCGTCCAGCGCATGACCGTGTTCAGTGAACAATTCTTTTCAAATATCCTGTTTAAATCTTTCCTGTCAAAACTTTACTCCATTTCCTCTCTTTCTGTCGCTTGTTACTTGCAAGAAGGGACTGACCCTCCTGTTGCTACACTCTGCTTTCAAATAGCAATAAAGTTTTCCCTGAGCCTCCTTTTCTCCAGGCTAAAAAAACCCAGCTCCCTTATTCCTCTTAAGACTCGTGCTCAAGACCCTTCACCAGCTTTACATAAAGCTAGATTTTTCTTTCTTCAGCTGATACAGTAGAGTTCTTTTACAGAAGTTGAGACTGCCAGTATCTAACCTTGAAGCCTCCATAACTTCTTTGGTAATAAATATATTTGATAATTTTGTGCATGTTTCTGTAAAACTGTACTATCTTTACACTCTATTTTCATGCAGGATTTAAATGAGAGTTTAAAACTTCAGTGTCAAAATACAATACTATTTTATAGATTTTACACTCATGACCTCAGGCCTAATAAAGCTAGCAAATTATAGAATCATCGAATGCTTTGGGTTGGAATGGACATTAAAGATTATCTAGTTCCATCCCTCTGACTTGGGCAGGGACACCTTCCACGAGACCAGGTCACTCAAAGCCTTGTCCAACTCAGCCCTGAACAGTTCCAGGAATAGTGCACACAAATTCACTGGGAACCTGTTTCAGTGCCTCACCACCTTCACAGCAAAAAATTTCTTAGTTATATCTAATGTAAACTGACACTTTCAGTTTAAAGCCATTAACTCTTCTCCTATCCCTACTAACCCTTTCAAAAAGACTCTCTTCACTTGTCCTGTAGGATGGTGGAAAACTTCTAGGATAATCAAATAATCAAAACTATTGTGCAAATTGTCCTAAATGGAATAATTCAATATATATTGTACAATACTGTCCATATGCAATATTTGTTTTGTTTCTTTGAGAAATATAGTTCACAATTTTGTACTTGTCATTACAAAAAAGAGTAGTTTTAGCCTAAACATAGACAGTAGAACAGCATTTTGATTCCTCCTTCCTCCCCACAAAATATATATGTGGAGTAGAATAGAATAGAATAGAATAGAATAGAATAGAATAGAATAGAATAGAATAGAATATACCAGATCTGAACCAGTTGGAAGAGTCCTACAATGGTCATCTAGTACAACTGTCTGACCACTTCAGAACTGACTAAAAGTTAAATTCAGAACTTGGCTTGCTCTTGTGGGTTTTCTCATGTCTTTCTCACCTAGTCAGAGAGTGCAAGAATGATCCCCTCTGCTCAGTACGCATCAAGCCCCATCTGGGCACTGCGTTCTGGGATCCCAGGCAAGAGAGAGGTAAGAACAAACCAGAGAGGCTCAGGGGAGGCAAGAAGGGTCTGTGGGGCTTGGGTTGGTTCAGCACAGAGCAGAGGAGGTGTTGGGGCACCTCACAGCACAGTATAGTGCCTATGGGGAAGGCATGGAGGGGATGGGGACAGCCTTTTCCCAGCACTGCCTGGTCAGTGTGAGAGACCAGCAGCATCTCCTGAAATTAGAAAGACTCAGCCAGGAGATAAGGAAGAAAAATCAAAATCCCTGTGGGAACCATTAAGCACTGGAGGAAGCTGATCAGAAATTTTGTAGTATTCCTCAAAGGAAGTTCATGCAATGTAGTGTATCTAATACACAACGGTTTTAAACCCAGTAAAAAGGCAGATGGAAAAAGAGCAGATGTCATCAGGTTGTCACAGTTTAGTGCACTGCTGCAAGTGATTATATGGTGTGGTGAGGAGTGAAGTAGATGAACCCACACTTGGAAAAATCAATCTGTCCTTGATCTCCCCCTGCCAGAATTCATGAATTAACTATAAGGTCCACATTCAAAACCTACCTACTTGGTCCTCCTTTGTCTGGACCAAGAAAAGAGACATTACCAAACAAATTCAGTAGTGCTCAAGTATTGCAGTCACCTGTTTTCCAAAAACCATGGAAGCTATATTTCATCCTGTTTTTATCCATTAATACTGTCACTTCTTTCTGAATTAAACATTACGTCCTACTACTCTTATTCACTTTAAATTTCCTTCCCTCTGAGTCACCAGCTGTAATAATCTACATCCAAGTTTTTGTAACAGCTGAACAGCTTTGTTTTGTGGAAGTGTCAGGTTACTTCAGGTCCAGGGGCTTTGTGAGCCTAAGGGTGTGACCTGGTACCCTATGCTCCTTGCTAACACCTTCCTGAGACTCTTTCCTTCTCCCTGGTACTATAATTGCATGGTATAAGGAACCATGATGAGCTTTAGTCCAAGGAGCCCATGCCTTGCTGTCTTCCTATTTCCTAATAATACAGACTGTAATTTAATTCTTTGAGGGTCACAGCATATTGTGAACTATCAATTACATTGACACACTTGGACATGCACGCATATATATACAAGGTTCTTATCCTCCATATTTGTAAGAAAACACTTAAAATTAAATCCTCTGAAGGAGGACAAGAATAGCTAGACCAAACTTCAAAAGTCTTAGTTGTATAAGACAAAGCAGAGGATTACTCAGGTAGGGGACAGAACTTTGGAAACGTTCTGATTTTGGAAAGGTAAAATTAGCTGTGGAAATAGAATAGTCTCTTGCCTGCTTTCTTCTTTTCTGGAAAAAAAAAAAGTCACACTAAAATATTTTCATAATGCTACTATTTTCCCTCTACTTGTTATATGCACTGTCACAGTGTCCTGAACAAATGCAACATTCTTGAAAAAATCCAGACAAGAAGAAAAAGAGTAAGCCAGAAAAATGAAAATGCAGTTTTGTTGTCTCTCTGGTCTTGATAGGAGCACCTTCTTCTTTCCCTCCAGAGAAACAGTTGGAATATATGTCTGTATCTATAGATACATATAGATACATGTAAAAGATCCTTCCTATGCTAAGATTCTAACTTATTTCCCCAAGGTTCACCATCACAATTCCCCACACTACATCCCCATTATGTTGTTATTACAAGGTGCTGCCCTGACCTGGCACATATGGCAGTATTAACAAGACATTTTTTCCAGTTTCAGAACGCAAGAATGCAAGGCTGTTGTGTGTGCTTTAAAGAATTGTTAGCTATTTTTATGTTTGTAATTAAGTCATTTGAGACTTGCAAAAGTTTAGTATGTTGGTTGAAGTATTCTTTAGAACACAGCACACTGTGGTATAGATGGGATGTTACAAGGAAAATTTTTCAAGAGTCTTATAAATTTTATCTCTAAGATTTTCAGTGATGAGCTCACCAAAGCAAAAACAAGTGATTGCTGAAGAAATTAATTGATGACTTTCAACTGGAAGGATAGAGGCTGAACTGCTTTAAGGGATAAACTGAATGATATTAGGAACTGGGACAATAAATTGACAGTGTCATAAGTGTGGAAAAAGCATCTGTATATTAATTATTCATGATATGTGTGTTGTCACCTATGCAGTAGCAGTTTGATTTCATTACACGTAATCTATAGGCATACCCTAAGCACAAAGAAATACTAATGGAATTGCACTATGCATGCCAATCCCATATCTTTATGCAATTCATGCTGAAGAATTATTAGAGAAATGCAGAAGATATGAAACCAAAAATATATATAAGAAGAGTCTAAAGGTATCCAGTACTACAGATACCTACGGTAAAAAGAAGGCATTTTCTGTCTATAAGAAGAATGATATTTCAGCCTTTCTGTGGAAAATGTTATTAGTTCCAAGATGTTTGTGAGAGCTCCTAATAACCTCACTGTGTGTCAAATGAGATGGTGTCAGTGATGCAGGAATCTCCTTTCCAAGCCCACTTCAATAGAAGTGGCAGCCCAATGCAACTCTGAATAACCTCCTGGACTCAGAGATTTGTAAGGAAGAAAGTACACAGATAGTGGAAAGGAAACTTAAATCAAATGTAAAGCTTTTTCCTTTTTTCCCCCCCTAAATACCTAAAATACATTTTACAGGAGAAGCTGTGGGTTTACAGAAAAATACTGTGAAGCACATGTGCCATCACTGAACTAGTAGACAATTATAATTAGCTAGTCTCTGTCTTTCCCCCTTCTATTCAATTTTGTTATTCCTTTCTTCTTGCCATTGCATGAACTTAGATTGTGAGCACCCTGGGACAGATGGCATTTTTGTGGTTTTAATGCACTATTTGTCTTACCTGTACTTGAAGCACCCAGGACATTATTGAACTCTATAAAATAAAATTAAAAAATAATGAGAAAGAAACATCGTAAAAGTCTCTCTTGTGAAATCTCTGGCACATCTATTACTGCTTATGTCCAGAAATACTATGAGAAAAGCCTCTCTCATTTTATCAGCATTTCCTGGTATAGTCCCATATGCAGCCAGTATGTAATAATATATTCCAATATTAAAAACAAAAACAAAAACACAAAACAAAAAAAAAACCAAACCCTCCAACTTTACAAAAAAAGAGCCTAAGCACATTCCTAGATTTGGGTAAATATTCAGAGGTTTCTCATCCTTTCTTAGTAAATACACTTCAAAAGCAGGTATTCTTTACATGAGTCTGAATTTCTAAAAATAAATCTCAAAAATTTTCAAATAAAAAAATAGCTTTAAATAGTTTCTTGCAATTTCTGTGCTGTACTTTAAAGCCCTTCATTGCTTTTTGCTGTAAGCTTTAAGTAAGATAGTCTGTTTACTATAGCCATTAAAACTGTGAGTTTTTTTAAGGCAGTAGGATTACTACATATATGGCACATTTTATCCAAACACTACCTCATGGACTGCTAAAGGGAATAGGTCTGTGCCTCCATAGTCTTTATAAGATACCAAAGGACAGTAGTAGGGGAGTTATCCTTTTGCAGCTCTTAAAATGTCTGTTAGAAGGATAATACACTCCTCCCTTCTTTTTGATATTTTAAAACCTACTAATAGGGGATGAGATTAAATTTTATTTCAGAAGTAATATGTAGCTGAACACCATCACCAGTGCATGCAGCTCCAACGTGAACAGAGGTTTCCCCAGCATCTCCATAAGTACAACCATGCATGTAATTCCAGAGTGTTCCTAAATCTAACAAAGGTCTGATATTTGCAATCACACGTTTGGAGCACATGTAATAGCTCCATGAATAAGGTAAATTTTTCTAGTCTTATTGTGTCCCCTTGCCTTGTGCATAGGCCATGGCATTTCTCTTTCTCTCTCTCTCTGATTAACTGGTCACTAATGGTCACTGACCGAGAAGGGACAGCTCCCAAGCACACACTCCACAGTCAGTGAGAGGGTGAACAAAGAAGCAACATATTAAAGTGTTGGTTAGGGAAGATACATGAAACTGGGTGAAAACTTAAAGGGGATTGGAAGAGAGTGAGTCAGCAACCATTAAGCATCCAATAAGAACAGAGTCTCAGAAAGAGGAGAGAGGTCTGAGGGGAAGGATTTGGAACCTGGATGCCATTGGTTGAGGGCAGGAGCAGAGTGGACAACTGACAACTGGACAGCCAATGGGGAAACACTCATCAAATGACAGGAGAATTACACAGGAAGGGAATGAACATGGGGTGTGGACAGAAAACTTTTTGAACCTAAAACCCGTACAAAATCTTCCACAACTTTTAACAATTAAAATTCCAGTGTTTCAAGTCCATTGTCAGTTTCTATTTTATCAGCTCTGGTTCTTCTTGATCCTCATATATCCACTCGGATAATATTCTTTCCATTGTTCATATGTTATTCATTTTCCCACAGGTCACCAGCTGAAAGGCTGGTTTTGAATCCAAACTCCTCAGTTTTTCTCAGATTCACCCATCTGAGTCATGGGTTGCAGAGTCAGAAAGCTCTGGCACAGTGGTGATACTCCAACTGTTACTGTTTTTCTGAGTGATTGAAAGACAGCAAGCAAAGCAGGAAGAGAGATGAACCCAGACAGCTAAAGTCACATAGGAGAAGATGCAGTGAATGTGACATTGACTTTAACATTTACAGTATGTTGCATAATTAGAAGCACAAGCTACAGTTTTACTAGTAGTTTATCATAGTGTGGACTCACGCAGTGATTGCTACTCAGAGTGCCTGGATGAGTCAGCTTCACTTATGCACATCTTAGCTAATCAAATTTAGATAGATAGTTCTTCCTTTGAGTTGAATGGCATCTCTGTGTTTAGACACACTCAGCAGAGAAAGCTGATAAAATTTATGTTTAAAATTCTGTCTGCAAAGCCCTATAACCTTCCTACAGCAAATATATTCAACTGAGAATAAATATTAGAGGGCTAGCATTCTCTGTTATTGCATCTAGCCAGGGATAGGAGGTGGAACTGGTGTTGGGCAGTAGGATTAATATGTGGCTCATAACCGCTAACAATGAAGATCAGCTTACTATTTCTGAAAAGATAAAAAGTGTGAGTGAAACCTTGGAACTTGTCAAACCCTGTTGTGCAACTACAACCAATATATAATAATGAAAAATTCTTCTTTTTGTGTAATCCTTCAGAGGTCTGTGTCTATCAGGCTATATGAATGATTCTAAGTACAAGTCACATCTTGAGGTGAAGCCCAATTACTTGTCTTGTAAAGTCAGAGGAAATACATATATGCATATTGTCTGTATGTGTGCATTCTTTCCTTGCTGTTGCAAATGTACGGAATCTCACAAAGCTGTATACACATGCTCTTACATGGCTAATTTTTCATTATGGAATACCCAATATTCCATTAAATTATTGAAAACCATCCTTTTATGCTTATTACTGACATTGCTGATATTACTGTCAATTGTCAAATTTTGGTTTCCTGTTATTGATTTTAGTGCATGAGAAACACACAGCTGCTGTTGTCATGCCAGAGCCCATCAATCTTTCTAGACTGCATCAACCTCAGGATATGTAAGAATAGTGGATAAATTGGAAGATCAATGACTTGTCCCTCCTGCTGTGCCAGCTGCTATTGAGAAATTAATATGAGGTTAACTATAAATAAAAGATAAAAGATGATACAGCTTACAGTGTAAAATATTAAAGTTGGACACAATGTGTTCTATGAATCTAAAGCAAAAAGCTAAGAAAATTAACCCTGTAATTGTATCCACTGTATTTGTTGATATATGAAAAAGAGCAGGCTAGAAACATACAAAAGTTGTCTTTAATAACAATTTGAAAAAGCATAAAGATTTATCAGAAGTGGCCACAACTTTAGATATTGCAGGAAATTATCCTCAAAAAAGGTCTAGTTTATCGGAAAGAAATGGTGATGTTGTATACTGTTATGTGTTCAGTAGTATAATTCTGGGAGAGCAGATAGATCAATTTAATAATCATAGAATGGCCTGGGTTGGAAGGAACCTTAAAGATCACCTAGTTTCAATGCCTCTGCCAGGTGACAAGGTCACCTTTCACTAGACCAGGTTGCTCAGAGACCCATCCAATCTGGCCTGGGAGGTTCAAATCTTAAGTGGTTTGAATCTTCCCTTGAAGCTGTCTTTGTTACTAGATTAACCAGAATGCATCGGCAAATTCCACTCATTACACACATGTATGATGTCAGATGGAGAGACATATGTGTCCTGTCAGAGACTGCCCCATCAGGAGCTTGTCTCATAAAAAGCACCTTGAAAAACAGCTGGTGTTCTCGTTGTGTTCTTACACATTTCCTCACCAGAGATAAGTGTTATTTCCAAAATGCTTAGGTCTGTCAATTCCCGGAATAATAAAAAATATTAATTTAATTCACAAAATTGTGAGTGAAACTCCACAAAAATTGCCTGAAGTAGTTCAGGGACTTGAACTTTACCTAAAATTTCAGCTCTGTGTTTTCCACCATTGTGTCAATGTAAGGAAATGAATAGAAAGGAATTAAGATTTATAATTTGACCTTATTTATATTTCATTTAAACTACTTAAGTATTGAAGTAATTTCCTTTGGAGTCAAGTTCATTTCACATAATCAGGCATAACCTATATGGGATCTGGTCTGACTTCTGTAGAGCAATTTTTTTTTTTTTGTGCTTTTTGTGTTACTTTGATTCCCCAGATAGTATGAAATACCAGAAGAGGATTCATATTTTTCTTAATGATGACATAATGTATTGTGCATGAATTTTAGAAATAACTGATTCTCTCTCTTTCCCACCATCATAGGTGCACAGCTGCTCCTCACCTATGACATAGTTACATGCATCAAGACAAGAAAAGAGTAGCTCAATATATTTCTTATTGAGTAGGGTAATGACTTCCTTACATACACCAGACACTTGTACAATAGACTATTCATTAGAACAAGATTATTTCTGGTGAATACAGAATGACTGGAAAATAATGAGGATTGTCTAGACATCTGCTCTTCAAATCAACTGAATGTGGAAATAACTGAATACATTGCACCCATGGTGGAGTAGTCAAATTCTTTTTTATTATCATGTGCATTCAGGCAACCACCCTAAAGCTGGGGCAAAGTCCAGCATGATGTGTCATTACATCTACCCCAGCCCATGCCAGTGGTTTTATGCTGAATTCTGAATGATGCATAGAAATGACTGGCAGCTAATTAAGCACAGAGTAGCCTGTCAGCATGAATTCATATGAAGTCTCAACAGACTTCTTGTCGATCTTATTTCTCTCTAGCTACTATTGGAACTTTTGTTTGTGTTTATATCCAAATTGAGATTCAAAATGTTTTACCAAGCAGGCTGATTTATCATTGATTTTCAGTTTCAGAGTGATCACTAGAGTATTTCCCATAATGTATATGATATCAATTGACCATTTTGCTAAAATATAAAATCTGAGGATTTCCCAGGAAAACAAAGCAGTATTAGGCAAGTAAGTTGTGTTCATGTTGCAGAATGCAGTGCAATTAAAAACTTATACACACACATGCACAGGCACACAAGCACACACAATTTAAATAGGGGTAAGTTTAAGGAGAAAAGGTCGGTTTGCATTGAAGAGCTGAAAGATGGAAAGAAAATTACAATTTAATGGAGTCTTGGAAATGTTTCTCTAAGAATTCAGACTTTTCAGAATTTATGTAATCAGTGTTTCAGATTGAAAAAAGGGAAGATATTCTTGAATCCTTTGTTCAGGCAATATTTCTTGTCCATTTGAATTGGCACAAGAAAAACTGATTATTCACCGGCAGCATTATGAGGCAGAACATAGACCTTGTTTCACCAGTCCAGCTGACTACTGTTCAAGAAAAGTTAGAATCTGAAATCTTTAAATAGCAATAAGTTATCTGATAGGAAGGTCTGTTATGGCTGCAGACAAATTTATTGTAAGTTTATGCAAAGAGCCTTGCTATTTGTATTTCCAAACTCATATCTTCCTTTCCCATGTTGCTTCTCCACCTGCCTTTTCACATTTAAGGCTCAATTAAAAAGTAGTATACAAATGTCCCACCCAAAGAGAAATTAATGAACTTGTTTCTTTTTTAAAGCCACATCTGCTAGTAGATGAACCGGGCTGGTTCTTGTTCAAATTCGTGGGAAGAATTCCCAAAGTATGAGGTGTTTTTTTTCTTTCTCCCATTTAGTTTCTCTCTTTCATGGTCTGTACATTTTCTTAAGGTCAAAAAGTAGGCATTATAAAGGGAAAACTAATTAAAGAGCAATGCCTTCTCTCCTCACAGTGACTACCTTGGTTGAGAAATTAATATGAAGATCACTGTAAATAAAAGATAAAAGATATGGCATTTGGAGTGAAAAATTAACCCTAGGTACAAAGTGATGTGTCAAACAAAGTCTGATAAAATTAAGCCTCTGGGATAAATGGAGACATTGTTTATGATTACTAAGAAAACAGGTAGTGGAGAATTATGTCTGTGTATGTTGTGCACGTGCTCATGTGCATGTGTGTATGCAGGGGAAAAACCCAGAATTCAATCCCACTCCCCCTTCCTCCACATCCATCTCATTCTCTCCCCGCTTCCCTATGTAGACCTAATGTATATTTATGTTTATGACTGTACATATATTTGTGATTGCTTTCATTTTATGTATTTGTGATTTATGTTCCCATGTACAGTGGTCATGAAAGGTGTGGGAAATTTAAAAATAGGAAAGGCAAAGCTACTTATGTGTCTGCAAAGCTGAATATAACATACATATTAAAAAGTTATGGCATACAAATATATGTCTATCAACATATTAGACAAATATTAATATTGCCAATGTCTTTACAGAATCAGTATCACACCTCCACTTCCAAATATGGGCAAACAAGAGTGGGGAGCAGGGGATATAACAAGTAAATGATGCCATGCATGCCCATTATCATCACAAAACACCTGCAATCTTGGAAATGCATACTCTGCCTGCACTAGAATCTATAGGGTTGACTTTGGAACAAGCCAAATAAAATATTGGCTAAGTGCTGAGAGCTAAGATCAGTGACATCACTAGAGGTACACCGAACCACTCTAACAACTGGCTTGTAACATGAATTGATCTACCCAGATCTACATGGCCAACTATGCTTTATCAGAACCACACAATCCATTATTTTCACTGCTTCATTTCATTTTCTGCATAGTGTAAGGAAGTGCAAACAACATTGTAATTAGTTTTTCATGTCTTACTCTTCTTTTGTTGATCTGGAAAGAATAAAAGGTTAATGAAGTTAAATGTCTTGGCACATTCAAGCTGCTTGAGGAAATGTGACTTGCAATATTAAGGTGTCAACAGTGTACCTAAAGTACCTAACAGTACCTAAAGAGATGGAAGACATGCCATGTAGAACCAAAATCTTACACTGTTAACAATACCATTTGTAACACAAACTATGATGAATACCTTGATGCTCTTTGTAGCCTGCACTCCAATATTTTTACCAACATCTAGAATAACTGAATGCCTTCATGTTACACACGGCACTGTCTGAGTTTTGTTATTTCCTCTTCTTCATTGCACAATATGTACATTTTTTATCCTTTTAGATTGAGAAAGAAACCACCAAACAGTAATACTGGGCAACAAAAATTTTCTTCCCTTCTGTTCTCATCTTGTCAGACCATCCTGAAACCTATTTCAGTTATTCAACACTCTGCATGAAAATATCCAGAGCAGACAATCTCTTACCCTCCATCAAGACTGAGAGGGGCAGAAGCAGTGAAAATAAATCCCTCAGAGGTTCAGTAAAACTGTCACATTCTATGGCCAACTGCCTTGACAAATACCAATGTTATAACAGCAAGTATTATTTTTAAAATACTAGCAGGTATATTAGATTTTCACACATATATCTCATGAGCAATTCAAACTAGGCTCCCACAGCTGAGCCTTGCAAGCTATGGTCCAATCCAGATCCTTAATTCTGGGAGAAGGCAAGCCAAAAACAGCTACTGAAGCAGACATCATTGGGAGTAGCTGTTCCAAATTACAGGATGTGGAGGTAAAATGGTTAAAGAAACTTAAGTATGTGTTATCTACATATAGAAACTGCTACATCACAAAGTGTTTTCTCACCTTTTAAACATAGATTGCCCATGCAAAACCTGGTTATTGATGTAATTTTCTCATATTATTTTGTTTTATATGTATTCATGGATGAATATCTGGACACCAAAGCACTAACAAACTAGTGTGTCTGCTGATGAAAGCCTGAGGTAAAGCAAGCATCTCCAGGAAGCAGGAAAGCGCAGGGTTTCATTTCAAAACCAATGCATACTTTCCAAGAAATGAAGGTAGAAATGTTCATCAACTGCAAGGCAAGCAAAGAAAGATACAGTAACTGACCTACCCAATGCATAACCAATTTAATGTATAAGGACAGAAATGTGGCAAAGGCATTTGTGACAAATATTGGGGAGTGTAAGCAGTCCTTTAATGTGAGGGTTTCTAGGTAAAAGGTCTGACCTGCAGAAGGGAATATTTGGCCTTTGATAGAAGGTACAATGAAAAGTATTTAGTTGATTGTGACTAGACTGTCAACAAACTTAAACAGGTTTGGATAGATTATTCTTTCCCTTCAGTGACAAGGTGTTTTCCTCCAAACACATTCTATTTCTTGAGCTAATAGCTTTTCCTGGGAAAATGGCCTAATAAGCAGAAATAAAGATCTCTTCCCTAAGAAGAACTGAAGCAATTAATTGATGGTTCTCCTGTTACTGGTTGTTGCAATGCCAAAAAGAGGCTTCACAGCCTCATTTGCTAGGACAAGCTAGAAGTAAATGACCCAGAGATCAGGACTCTTCAAGGACAGGTTAAAGGCAGGCGGAGGAGAGGAGGGCTATCCCTGCAGATTACTGACTCAGTCAAGGAGAAGAACACCTAGAAAGTTACACCAGAACTCAATATAATGCAATGTCAGAAAAAGAGAGTAAGACAAGAATTTTCTTGTTCCCGTCAGTGTTCCAAAAAACAGGAACAAAATAATGAGCAAGTATAATTTAGAGAATGACAGTAAAATAGGAGCAATGAGTCAGCAATGAAGTACAGTGTAGGATAACAAAAAAAAGAGAATATATAGTAAGATATATACATGGTAAGTTATAAGGTGTAGGGCAAGGTAAAATTAGCAAAATACAATTAGTAAATAAGGTACCTACGGGGCAAAGGTGAAAGATGGTAATCTGCAAGGTAGAAGGCATAAGGTAGAAGGCATAGAAAAGCAGAGTAAATAGTTGGTTTTCCCTACAGTGTCCTACAGAGTGAGAGAAGACAGGGCAGCTTGCTGGTTATCCCCACAGAGATGATGGAACTTCTCTCTCAGTTTTTGCTCCTGTCTGTTCTCTTTTTATAGCTTTTTTTCTTCTTAGGGAGTTTGAGTGATGATAACCAATAATAATTTTGGGGGTGATAGACAGATGACATAGGCCTAAGGTTCGGTTCCCTGTGTTCCCATAGGATGTTGTGAAGAAATGCCTCGCTATTTCCATAACATTCCATTCTTCATTAACCCTATCAGGCTGTTGCTGGCAAGTCTCCTCATTTTGTTGAGGACTTTCAGGAAGCCTCTGGGGTCTATTTGTCCCTGCTTGTGTAACCCATTTTCATCTGACAGTTGTTTTCTGGGAATGCCTCCTCCAGGTTCTGAGGTGTTTCCCGTAACCAATCAGGATGATCATCATGGCCTTGAATTGGTCTATCACCCTACAATATATATACCATATTTTCATTTTTTTGAACAAGAAGTTAAAGTAGGGACACTATAGAGACACTCAAATTGTGTTTTTAACTAACTGCAGTAGAATAATAAATAGTGTTAGGCAAAGATGAGGCAAGAATAAATTTGGAGAAGGACAAGTAAGCAAGTCCTTATTTAAAATAAAAGAGAAATCTCACTTGTAGTAATATATGCTCTTAAGTCACATGACATTTGGTAAATTGTAGAGAATAAGAATTTATGCAGAAAAGATGTGCTGTGTATATATTCATATAAATTCCAGGAATATATTGTCATAACACGACTGTTATTTTCACACCTGGGCCTGCAAATGGATATGATTGTTACACTAGGTACCATGAATTTAAAACAAACAAACACCAAACAAAAGTAAGCAAAAAACCAAAATAGTACTTCTATCATTTTTCTTCTATTAGCATTTATCACCCTTACTTTATCTTTTTTCATTTATTTTTGTAATATGGTTTATTTTTTGTATATTATCTCTCTTATTGGGTACAATTTTTAGTGGAAATTATGGGATTTTGGCAAAACTGCTTTTCCTCATGTTGTGAGTTCACCTTGGCAGGCCTGGATTTGGGTTCTAAATTTGGACTGGGCCTAGAATTGTCGGGTGACTTAAGCTGGGCTG
>JAOXXN010000459.1:119801-136401 GCA_026770055.1 Myrmophylax atrothorax | reverse complement strand
GCTGGTTGGGGGGGGAGAGGAACACTTTTTCTCTGTTCTTGGGCAGTTGGCATTTTGCCAGCTCAACCCAGGACACCTCATTATAATAATTAGAAGAAAGTTGTTAGATACATGGTATTGTCTGACATTTTAGACACAAAAGTCCTGTTACAAAGAGGAATTACCACTCCATTTTGCATGAGGACAGCTAGGGGACAGAGTCCCAACCATACTCATGCTGCTACTTCTAGACATGAGGAGAGGCAGCTCCACTCTTGTGAACCTCAAGTCACTGCCTGGGCCACAGATATGTAAAATGTTTGCCAATTTTTCTGTTGGTTCTTATCCTGTGATACTATCAGGAAAGCTACCTTACAGGCTGAACAGAAAAGGTAAACAGCACTATTCCAGGAACAGAAGGACAGTCCTTCAGTATTCTGTGATTGTATCTGTAGTTTTTGTTACCACAGGATGTTGCTGCTCCTAAATGTCTGTTTGGGATCAGAAAATGAGCAGGGAAAGTAAATGGAAGAAATACATGTTCGTACAAACCTACTACCTTTGGTCTTTTCATCATAAATCCCCAGAAGTGAGACTATTCTAGGAAAGTATCATTGTGTGTTTGCCCTGCATTTATACTCCTTCCTAGGCTCCCTGTCAGGAGCAGGATGCTGCACTAGGTAGACCTTTGATCTGATCCATCACAGGTAATTTTTTGTAAAAATGGATTAAAAAAGATAGTTTGCTTGAGTTTAAACAGAATGGAGAATAAAAATCAATTAATTCAGGGAAAGCAAGACTGGGACTGTAGAGAGTTGGAACAAAATTATGAATTGATGTAAGTGTCTTACCCTCTGAAAGAAAATGTAAAGAAGTAGGTGTTGCATTTTTTCCTGTTTTTTTCTTAACTCTGTCTTTCAGTTGTTTCCATTCTTATGCAAAGTAAGTCCACATGGGCTAATTAGCAATCCCATTTTTTTATGTTCAAGATAGTGGCAAGTATACCAAAGCCTGCACTATTCTGCACCATGATACAACACAGTTCTCAGTAGTCAGACTACTTACAAGGAGAAAAAAAGAACTAATTACAGGATGGGAAATTCTTCAAAGCCAGCTCCCATGCCACTTGGATTGTTCCAGACAGCAAAAAGTATTAGCTAGCGAGTGCAGTTCATGAAGTCTTGTCTGCTTTTCTGTGTGCTCTGCCTGCTACTTCCCATAGAAATATCTCTTCATGCTGGAGTCACTACTGAATCAATACTATTTTATGACTGTAATTCACTTTCAGATATTTCTTATATATATTAAACTTATAATAAAATTAACACGAAATTGGAAAAATAGGAACAATAAAGTGACACCGAGGGATAATGCCCAGGGTATAGGTCACTGTAGACCCTGCTGTTCATATACACAAGAAATGAATGGAGGTATTACCATCATTACTGTAACATGTCTGTCTACAAATCAACAATTAGCAACTTTGACGATGCTAAGAAAGTTTATGTTTTATTATAAGCTAAGCAACTTAAATAACAGAAAATAAAAAAATGAAGTTACTGGTCTCACAGGAGTAATAAAAATATATATGGGCACTAAGAACACATGCGTGATTTTCTACTTTAAGCTTGGGTATTTTGGAGTCTACTACTTTCTAGTCTTCATTTAAGAAAATGAAGTCATACCTGTACAGTGGGTCTTGTGTATTACTACCAAGTTACTCCATACTTTATAACATGTTCATTTATCCCCATACCAGATCATAATGCCACCTTCTTAGTTGCCTTTCAATAAAATACTTTCCTCATGAATAATGATCTACATATCACAATACTTTATAAAATCAGCTATTGTAATAACTTCCCCCTTTGTTAATGGTGTGAATTGCTTTTTTTCTTTTTTGTCTAAGAGAAAAATAATTGAACTCAAGAAAGAAATTTACTTTTTTTCTGGATTTCTTGTATTTTCAGTGATCTCTAAGTGGTTCCAAACATGTTCTGTATTTGGCCACTCATTTAATAGAAACTGATCTTCTACAGCTTTCAACTGAAATTATTCTGAAGGATTGACTTCTGAGCTCTTATGAGAATAATAATCTGTCTAATCATTCATTCTCTATCAATTTGGTATATTCTTTTCAGAATCAGGTGCCCAAAATTTGGCATTAATGTCATGTCAGGTACACAGATGTACACTGTCTCCTCAAATACTGAGCAAAGGAGATGGGTCTAATCAGCTCTCTCTGACCAACTCAAATTGGTACGTTCACTGAAGGTCCTAAGATCCTTAGAGGCGGACTGACAACACGATTAACCTAATAGCAAGTGCACTGTGTTACTCATTCATGTCTCCATGGTCCATAAAAATAGGCACTGATAGGCTCTGAATGCAGAAAAATTATAAACAGTAGGCACAATTTTCCACAATGTGTGACAGCTTTTCCTGGCAATGGAAATTTAAGTTCACTTATATTCTGTCACATGTCACAAAATTCTGACCTGTCTCTTGGATACTGAGCTACAAAACTGCTGTACAGTTTTCTGGCTCAGTAGTGGACAAACCAGTGGAATGATAACAAAAGTAAAGTAAGCTATGTAGCACATGAGGTCATTGTATAACTGTAACTGTATGCATGCGTGTATGTATATATGTATCCATGTATCTGTCTATCTGTCTATCCATCTATCTTTCTAACAGGATGTCGCCTTATTAAACTCCACAGCTTTCTTCCAATGGTTAAAAAAAGAAAGGAGACATTTTAAAAAAAATCTTTATCACAGTGGAATAACTATTCTTTCATCAAGTAATCTTCTTGTAATAATGGAACAAGGAATGGGATAAGGGTCAGATCCTTGGGTCAGATCCCTAGGTTCATGGGGGAGGAGTAGCCTTTTACAAAAATGGCAGGTTTCCAGACAGGGAGAAAGCTAGTTATTACTTCTAAAGTATCCATTTTCATCTCCCTTTGGATAGTACATTAACTCCTAAGAACTGTAATTTTTAACCACAAGTGAATAAATTAAGCACAATGAGGCAGAAGAAAATAAGTGCAGCTACATTAAGTGGTTGGAATTTAAGGTTTTAAATAAGGTATAGGGAGCCTTCACTGCACAAAATATTTCTAAATTAGCTTTATGACTAGGTTTTTTAGGAGTATCAAAAAACTGTAGCCTGAGGCATTACTTGTAAGTTCAAGTTCAATGAGCTGGTAGATACAAGCTGACAATTTTGGATAGTTCATGAGCAACTGTTTAGCAATGACAGAAATGTTACAAGGGCCATATTTTCAGAAAAGTGTCATCCAGATTATGGTCCCTGCCTCACCATTAGTGGCAGTGAATGTAAGAAATACATGTTTTCCCAGGTGAAAAGGTAGAACTTTTCAGACCCTGAGACAGATACCATCTATTATAGACTTGTGATAGGAAATAGTCGTTTGAGATACTGAGATCTTGGGTCTGTCTTACATACACTTCTATAAATGTGTGTGATTTATGTGTAATATATCTAGCGTAATGCTGGACAAAATAACCAATATATCCAGAATAAGAAGGACAAAAGACCGTAGCAAATTGTACTGAGAAAACCTGAGTTCCCCATATTTTTTAATATTTGTATTAAGAATGTTGTCAGAGGAAATGAAAATGTTGCAACAGAATGAAAGTGTTTTCAGTAAAAAGGATTTGCTCCATAACTCTTCTACCAACCATATAAAACTCTTGACATATTTTTTTTCTCAGAAGAAGAGCACAGAGCAAAGAGATCGTCCAAAAGTACAGCTGTGATCTCTGACGTAACATCACTTCGTGAAACATGGCACAGAAAAAAGATGATAAGTACTGAAATTCCCCATCCAATTCCAGATATGGGGACAGGGAGCAGACAGGGAAGCTATCAAAACTCAGGAGGGAAACCCATGTTTTTTTACAAATTATATTTGTAGTTTCACAAGGCTAAGAATCCAATCAAAATTCTAGGATCTAAGGGATGCATAAAAGCTTAATTTTTTTTAGTGTTCAGCCCTTCAGATGACTGATGTGAAATACCCAGAGCACTTCTGGCTCAGTTAGATTTGTCTGAGGTTTTGACTGTGGAGAAGAAAACCATGATAGCCTATCATGCACTGTGACCTAAGGACACTTATTTTCCAAGTAGTGCAATCAGTCAACTCAAATGATATGCTCTCAACTCTTTCTTTACACTTGACTTTTCCTTAAACTTACCAAATCTGCTTTTGCTGATAGAAGACCATACCTAAGCCGGTAACTGTGACAGACAGACGAATACTTCCATTTGAATGATCTTTTTGTTTAGCAACTAACTGCAGATTTTTCATAAGGGAACATGTTCCTGTTAATGTCAGGTCTATCACAAAAGAATAATTTGACTTGCCTAATAGTGGCGCTCCTTGTTGCCAATTAAGCTATTGTCTGATTTTAATGAAAATCATAACATTTTTTCCTGTCTCATGAAAACATACACACAACAATTAAAAAACCCAAAGAAATGGCACTTGGATTCTAAATAGCACACAACTCACAGTTTGGAGTTACATTTCCAACATTAATATTTGACAGATATGAATGGACAATAATGTATTATTATATTTTAAAATCTCAGCTGTCTTCTATTTATCTTGAGCAATATGTTTTTCATTATTTGATTAGATTTCATTAATGCTGGCTATTGAAGCCAATATAAATTCAATCTAACAAAATGAGACTTACAGCATCATTCATTTGCTTTGTTAAGAGCCAATGGGACCCTGAAACAGTTACTTATTTTGCAGCAGACAGAAGCCATGAGAGCATAAAATAACTTTAGTTAATCAATATTATTTGTGCTCAATATCTTGGAGAAGAGATGCTCATCTCAAAACACAAAAGCATCCTTAAAATAAAAATAGAATTCAAGGAAATCTAATGAGTTGACACACTTCCTGCCTTCTTCTTTTGAGCTTTTCTACTTCCTCCCTTCTTAACTTCTGATTGTTTATGTCTTTTCTGAATGTTCTACTGCTTTTACATTTTATAGCTGCCTTTGGGGTTTTTATCGTCAAGGTAGGAGCACACTCCTTGATCTCCTCCTATCCCACAGATTAATTCTAAAGAACTCATTCTACCAAGAAGGTTATTAAATCTATTAAAAAATAATCTGCAGGCTGATTATTTAAATAAGTTGGATAGCAAGAAATCCAGAAAGTTACTGTGATAAAGTCCATGAGAACAGTATTTTCTTACAGTTCTACACAAGCTTCTAGGAGACGATACAGAATAAAGAAGAGTGATATTTCAAAGAATCTGAAGTGTGGATATGTATGTGGTTATCTTAAAGTTTCAAATAGAAAACAGACTGAGTCTGAAATCCTCTATACAGTAAGCTATGGAGAAAATGTATTTTTCTTTTATTTTCTCCATAATGTTTTCAGCTATAGCCAGACTGTGTGAATAGATTATTTCCTCCAGAAGCAAGAAAATTACTTTTTTAAACACACAGTAATGGAAGGCTCCTTTTCAGTGAGTTTCTCCTGTTTCTATCACCAGGGTCAGGCTAAGAAAGGGTAAATAGACATGCCCGTGAATGAAGAATGTAAACCAAGAGATGTCTTGTAATGAAACCTCACAAGCCTATGTGAGGACAGAAGGAGGTGGGAAATGCTGAAACAAACTCACATGTGTAATAAAATGTACTACAGACCTCTAACAGCCACATAAATCCTCCAGAAAAAGTCCCATGGACATGCATGCCTACAGCATGCTGGAGTTTGGCCAACAGAGGCTGGTGGCCCTCCTAGCATGTTTAGAGTTCAGTGAGGCTAAAGAGTCTAACTTCAACTGAGCCTGCAAATTGATGTTACTGAAATCAGTAGGAGTGCTGTTGTAGCCGTCCAAAACACAGGTCAAGTTCAGTATGAGTGCAAGCATTTCAGAGCTTTGTCATTGAGTTAAAATACAAGCCTGATATTACTGCCACTCTCATATCACTTCTGAAATCCAGCAGAATTTTGTTAATATTGATATGGTTAATACACCTCAAACAGAATTCCTTTAATTTTTTGAATTGAAAAATTCTCCACAGTGTTGACATTTCTTCTCTGAACTCTCAGGATTGTTTGGTTTCAGAGACTGTACGGCCCAAGACACATTTTGTTTTAAATAATCCTTCATAAAATATTCAGCTTTCAGTCTAATATGATTGAAACTCAGCTTGAGCATGTTTTATAATGCATTAAACTGGAAAGACTATGGGTGTTGAATTATTCAAAAACATGATAGGGAAAATAGTGATATATATGTGTGCATAGAGGGAGCGGTGATCAAAGAAATCAGGGTGACTTGATATGTCTTGTTATCTCATTTTATTTACTTTTCAGAACTTATCCAAATATTAGAGGGGAAAAAATCAATATCAGTTTTCACCTCTGTCACGTTCCGCACTTCAATTATTAATGAATGTCAAATTTGACCACATTTCTTCATACCACCTACTCTACAATAATATTTCTGAGCCTTTATTAAAAATGGAAAATTGTCATTGAATTTCCAAATATGATTCTCTGGTGACTAATTCAGCTTGTTTTATTAATATGTGAGTTCTGATGAATAATACTAATTTAGTACGTCTGCATGTAAGATTAAACCATAAATTATTCCTGCTGAAGGTGATGAGATTTGACTGCTCTGTGGCTGGTAGTTAAAACCCCTCTGCATTAACCCATAAGCACACTGAGTACAACAGGTCTCTTTAGAAGAATTAAAATGTTAATATTTGCTGTTTATTTCAGGAATCTTCTGCATGTTTTTATTCACACTAATCCTTTTCACTGTATCTTTTGTTTAAGATTACAAAAAGAATGAGTGGCTACAACACAGTAAATTACATAACTATACTACAGATACAGAAACATGCATGTGTAGAAACAGAAATATAAACACGCAGGAAATATAAAACTAGAAATCTCTTCATTCGCACTAACTGGAAAGGGGTCTAAAATGAGAATTTTCTTCAAATGATCTTTGACCGTATTGTCACTTTCATTGAAATGCTTTATGGTTTTTCTGTTTGTTCCTGGAGTTAAGTAATATTCCCAGCTTCCATGTAGTGTTAAGAGCTGGAAAATAATTTGAGTTCTGACAGAACTAAGATAATTAAAATAGTGTTTAATTCATGGCTTTACATACTTTTTTTGAGACTACTTTTTATTGAGAAAAGTCAAGTTTTTTCAAGATAAGTAACATTTTTTTCCATTACATGGCTATACTGAAGAATGTCAAGATGCGCCTTTCAAAGTGCAGTTTTAAGGTATGATTCTTTTGATTTAAAATTTCTGCATTTAAAGTCTTCCAGACTGAGCTGATATTTAACTACTGTAATACAAGTAACATTCAAAAATCTTCTTATTTGAAGACTATTCTCAAGACAAAACAACTTCGAATTTTCTAGAATATAAGACTAGAAGTATCACATTTAATATTGTTTCCATTTTTTTGTTTCTAAATAGGGCAGCATGATAAGGTACATATACAGTCAAACGTACACATACAGATCTGATCTTTATCATGTAAGTTCAACATACAATTAATTGCATTATTCACCGCATTTATAATAATTTGATTTTTATCTCTCAATGGTAAAATAAAAACAATATGCTGAACATGAATTATTAGAGTGCTTTGGTAATAAGGAAAGCCAAGAGTATCTTGGGAACATATGAAAAGGAGCAAGGCCAATAGGTTAAGAGGAGTGGTTATTTCCATCTACATAGTGTTCAGTAGACCACATCTAGAGACTGTGTCCAGAATGGGGTCTCCATATAGTAAAGACATTGATGAACTTGGACAAAGTTCTGTGAGGCTCATTAAGGAGACAGTATGGGGCCAGGACTTTTTCAGCCTGCAGAAGGGATGGTTTTAGAGGCACTTATAGACAGCACCTCTGAAGAGTATATCATGAAGTCACAGATAGGTTCTTTGCAGCCATTTATAGCAGAACAACAAGAGACCATGCTCACAAACTGTAACAAGAGAGGTTAGACTGGGTATCAGGAGAAATGGGGTTTTTCCCTGAGAAAGACAGTCCGGCAATAGAACCAAGGTCTGGAGAGGTCATGGAATATTCACTCCCAAGGTCTTCAGATTTCATCTGGAAAAAGCACTAAGCAACCTGATCTGCAGATCAATACTTATCTTCCTTCTGTCCCTTCTAACCTAATTTCATTTATTATTCTCTGAAGTATGCTGAATAAGGGTTAACAAGATATTTCTGGACACTGAAGAACACTGAAGTCTTTGCCATCTTGTATACTCTCTTAGTATTAAACTGAAAAGTGACATCATGACAGCTTGATATCACAACTTCTTGCCACTTAAGATATAGCAACACAAACATAATTAAAGGGACATAACTAATAGCCAATAGCATGCCTATTTCTTTAGAAGATGGCCTTCTTGGATATTCTTAAAAGTGACTCATACATTCTTGGTTCTTAACGGTTCAAAGGATTTTAATCCTTTCCTTTCTCCATCCCTTTCCCGGTACCTTTCCCCACAAATTTCCCCATTCCCTTTCCCCGTACCTTTCCTCATAACTTTCCCCATTCCTCTTCCCATTTCATTCCCTTCCCGAACCTTCCCTTCCTTGCCATTCCTTTCCCTTTCCCTTTCCCTTTCCCTTTCCCTTTCCCTTTCCCTTTCCCTTTCCCTTTCCCTTTCCCTTTCCCTTTCCCTGAACCTTTCCCTTTCCCTGAACCTTTCCCTGAACCTTCCCTAATCTTCCCTTCCCGAACCTTCCCGAACCTTCCCAAACCTTCCCTTCCCGAACCTTCCCTTCCCAAACCTTCCCGAACCTTCCCGAACCTTCCCTTCCCTTCCCTTCCCGAACCTTCCCGAACCTTCCCTTCCCAAACCTTCCCTTCCCGAACCTTCCCTTCCCTTCCCTTCCTGAACCTTCCCTTCCCTTCCCCAACATTCCCTTCCCTTCCCTTCCCTTCCCTTCCCTTCCCTTCCCTTCCCGAACCTTCCTGAACCTTCCCGAACCTTCCCTTCCCGAACCTTCCCGAACCTTCCCAAACCTTCCCGAACCTTCTCGAACCTTCCCTTCCCAAACCTTCTCGAACCTTCCCGAACCTTCCCTTCCTGAACCTTCCCTTCCCTTCCCAAACCTTCCCTTTCCAAACCTTCCCTTTCCAAACCTTCCCAAACCTTCCCTTCCCAAACCTTCCCAAACCTTCTCAAACCTTTCCATACCTTCCCTCCCCAAACCTTACCTTCCCCAAACCTTCCCTGCCCAAACCTTACCTTCCCAAACCTTCCCAAACCTTTCTCTTCCCAAAATTACCCAAACATTCCTAAACTTTTCCAAACCTTCCCAAAGCTTCACATACAAATGATTGTTCCTAGAAGGAATCAGTTGCATTATTGCTCCAATCTGAAGCAGGAAATAATTGGTCAGTGGTTTTAGCTCTGTATTTTGTCCTGTCTGATTTCAGTTGTTTTCAGTGAAATCTTCCTGGCATACCTTTCACTGACTTTGAAACAGAGTCCTTCTGCCAAGCCAAGAAATGAAGATCATGCTCACGAATTTCTGAATGTATCAGAAATTTATAAACTAAAATGTACCAACTTTTTGTTATATTTGTAACTATATCTATCTGATCTTTTTGGTCTACATTTTTATATAGACCTATTCCCTCTTAGGAAGAATATTTGCAGAGGGGTGTTTTTTTAGATGGTGAATTAGGGTTTTTTGTTTGATTGTTTTCTTCTTTTTTTCTTTTTAATTTTAGGTGACCTCAATTAATTCTTTCAGTTCAGAGTCATGAAAAAAAAAAGAAAGAAAAGAAAAATAAGACTGAATCCACAATAGCAATGAGACAAGGAGATGGAATTTCAAATAACACGACAATATGGTTGTCTAGTAACAGGTAGAACAGCTGGAAGAGCTACACAGAGTAATAGCTGCTAAGTACATCAGTGGTCAGTGAACATGCTGCGTTCAGCAGCAAAATATGTATCAGATAAGGGACAAATATTAAATCACCCATAGACCCCAGGGTGATTACATTGTTTTACTGGACAGTAATATTTTGCAGAAGAATGTACAAACTAAAGTATTAAGACTGTTTTTTTCTCTGGTGCACTTTCTTGTTAGTGTGAAGATCTTAGAGATATTCCATTAATCCTAAAAATATATAGGAAAACTGTGGAGAGGAGGAAAGTTGCAAATATTGCAGTTCTAACACAGAATGGGTATTTTGAGGTGATTTATCATAGCAGATTCCTCAAAGGTTTGAGGGAAGCAGAAGGCACACATATGATTTCAACTTGCTCCAAATAGGGTGAATAATACAAAGGAGAGATATGTGAGAAATTAATTGTGAATTATAGAAAACATAGAAAGAAAAGGTAAAAATATCTCAAAAGACTATAGTCAAAGAATTCTCTGAACATTTCCAGAAGGAGATCCGATAAAATTTGGAGTCAGTTTCTTACCTTTTCCTAAACATTTTTTTTTAACATGTAAATGTCACAACTTCAAAGTCTCATAAAGAAGGAAGTTAACAGTAACACAGGTAGTTCCAGCTGGCTAAAGAAAAATGTTCTCAGAGTGACTGAAAAGACATCTTTACTCAGAACTTAGCACAGTGAAGAGAGGTCTAGGGTAGATTTGCAGTTGTCACTACGTGCAGAAAAATTACTTTTGACAGAAGTGTATAGCTGTTAAGAATGAATACTATTGCACATTTGTGATAAACCATCAAATGCTTTCTTGCAGAGATCCTGTGTCACTGCAGACTGACTCAATGGACAAGTTTACTTGAGAAATAATCCCACAGTGCTCTACAGCCTTTCAACTACCACATCATTTGCTTCACAACAGAAATGCCTACCAGCACAGCTTCAGTCCGAGATCTGGAATAGAAACAAAAGAGGTGACACAAATAGATTATTTGGTAGTTCAGACTGGACATTAGGACTCTTCACTGAGAACAGGCTCTCCAGGGAAGTGATTATGGCACCATGACTGTCAGAGTTGAAGGATCATCTGAACAATGCTCTTAGTCATATGATTTCTTTTTTAGGTAGTCCTCTGAGGAGGAGGGTGTTGTACTCAACAATCCTTATGGTCCATTCCAACTTGTAGGATATTCAATAATTCTGTGTTTTCCTGAAAGCTATATGCAAAGGCCAATTATCCAAGCTGGTGCTGTTACACTCTCTGGCAAAGTTCAAAACTACTAATTACAAAGCATAACTAATCTGATGACAGAATCTGCTAGCCATTGGTGGAATGGCATTTTATCATCACTAAATGAGATTAAGCAACAAGTAAAATTCAAATGAAGAAAGACGTTAACTGCTTTTATCTAAATGGTGGTCTTCCTTCCTTACATAGTAAATCACACGAGAAGCTTAGCTGTTTCCAATGGCACACTAGCGATAGGTGAAACACAGTTATATATTTCAGTCTCTTTCTGCAGGATCAACATCTTAAGAATATAGGCTGATGCATGACAAACAGGTGAGTTACAGCCAGAGGAGACTAGAGAGAAGTCAGTGACAAAAAATGCTTGCAAAATATAACTGTGTTCCTCTCCTTCTTTACCAAAATGCTGAATTAACTGATGATGATCATTATAATGGACTCCCATATATTTCCTGTGATCAGAAAACCAGATTTCTCTCTTTGTTGGTATCAAAACAAAAACAATTTTATTCTTGCCCTTTAAATTAAAATAAAACGAAACCCATTCATTTTTGCATATAAAAATTTTGGTTATATTCTAGTTTATGTTCAGTCTTTCTGTTCAATATAAATCAGCATCTTTAACTAGGGAAACAGAAAATTTTCAAATCTCTGATAAAATACCTCATTTAGAACATATTACATTATATACCTAAAAGACCAGGGTTGGGTAGATATGTCGACTATAGTAATTAAAGAACTGTGCTACTCTTGAATGCAACATAGTTTCCCCCCAACTTTAATCATATATATAATCTGCAGTGCGAAGAAGGATCCTAATTTTAAACGAGTGAAGTCTTGAGCAGTTAGCCTTACTCCCCTCTGTAGCTCTACATTATTTCAAAGTGGAAGTAATTGCTACCGGTTGAAATGCATTATCCCTCTTACGAGAAAAATTATGTAGGGAGTCCAACAGCACTTACGTAAGTTGTCATATGCTTAAACATCTTCAGTCTGATTTAAGAAGAGTCTTCATTTAAAACTTTGGCAACTTAGACTTGTCATATGAAGTGGAAACTTATATAAGAATCTATCAAATTCTTTTAAAGCTGGTCACAAGTGTGTTGCCCCCCATTATTAGAGAAAAATTTAAAATCTCATTTGCTTTCACCTAGCTGATCTATCACATTTGAAGAAAACAGGAAAAAAGTGTAAACCTAAAAATGTAATCTAACAGGAGATTGGCCTGCTTCTCCAGCATAATAAAGGCTATTTTATTTGCAGTGAAATTAAGACAGTGTTACGTTTCCAAGGGTGGGAACATTATCTCACTGGGGAAGTAGGTATTAAAATTAAAATGTATACTAATTAAAATCTCCTGATTGCTTCATTCTGCACAAAAGTATGTTAGAAGATCTTTCAGATTTTTTATGTGTTTTGGAAAACTAGCTTAAAAATTAAAAAGTATAATACTGAACACAACAATACTCCCTTTGGAGAGCTTCTACTTACTACAAAGGCAAGTAAGTACTTCAAGATACTGACAAATGTACTTGGGAGTGTTGATGAAGAACTATTTGTGAGAAATAATAGAGAAGGGTTCATTGTGGAGGGGTAAAGTTAATGGTTGCATGAGTTAATAAGAGGTTCTGTGTTAACTGTTCAGTACTGTTGGGAGGGGATTTTTCTGGTTTGGGTCAGATAGGCGAAGCTGTCAGGAAGGCTGTGAGGCAGCAGTCTCAGCAAGGGGGCTGTTGCCAGGGACTACGGCCGGTGGCAGGGCCTGATAGGGCGGCTGACTGCACCAATCAACATCAATGGTGCAGTAAGAAATTGCCCATATAAGGAGAAGGGGGATTAAGTCATCAAGCAACAACAAATCAGCAAGCCGGGTGCCAGAAAAGGACAAGAGAAGGGAGAGCCTCCAGAGGGGAGGGAAGGGGGCGTGGCGCCAAGGTTATAAATTGTAACAGTCCCTCTCCTGGGTGTGCTCTCCAGTGGTAACACTGTGAGGAAGCACCCTGTGTGCACACAGCTTGGCCAATAAATCCTTTTTTTTGCCTTGCTATTTTGACTCGTCTCTCAAAATTCTTGCAAGCTGAGATTTTTCTCACACTATTGAAACCAAAGAGTTCTATTTTCTACAGTCAACTTTAACTTTATAACCCTCTTGTCTAGATAAGAACATGTCTTTAATATGGACAAATGCACCGATGGCAAGAACTGAGAAAGTAGTACAAGAAAAAGGCTGTCTGTGATTTTGTTAATTGCTTCAGAAGTTAAAAAATCTTGACTTTTTACCCATGTCTAGCAAATTTTTGACAAGCTAGAAAAGTGTTTCTGAAGTATATTAAATGAGATGAAAAACTTTCAAAGAAGGAAAAGGATGGCATGAAATACAGTGCCTATATTAAAAAAGAAAAAAGGAGAAGAAGAAATAAACAAAATTTCTTTTCAGACTTGGAGTTTAAAATTCTTGTTGCCTGATAATGTACTCTAGGGTTCTTAGCATGCTGCTAACAGGCAAGCAGCAAAACAATTTACTGGTTTACTGCCTTTGATTTTATGCTAGTTGTAGTTGTACCATGTCACACAAAAATAATTACAAATATATCAGTATGCAAATCAGGCAAAACTTACTTCTAAATACCTATTTCACATGTACATCCGGTTTCATGCTTCAGAGAGTAAATGGATAAAACACTGGATTTAACTCTGAGGTCAAGGCTGAAGTCATAACTAAAATATGGATTTGCTTCTTAAAAGTGTACGATATGCTTGGTCACAAAGACTATAAAATTTTCCTTGTTCTAAAAGAGGTATGAGTAAGTACACAAATGGAATTACCCCTCACTCTTCTGAAACACATATTAGGTTTTGATAATAAAGTATAACTAAGAAATCTTGCTATAATTGAGATACCAGAAATGATATAGCATTCACATGTGAATACACAGCTCACAGGACAAATGACTCACATGATTAATGTAGAAGTGTGGAGAAAAATACTGTATTTGAAATCTCTGAAATTTTTTATGAACAGAATTGACTACACATCATCAAGATACCACAATTACAAAGCCCATTTTTTTTCAAACTTAAACAGGGAAATAAAGCCTCACAAATGCAGGGGCAAGGGCAGGAGAGGAAAAGGGCAAGGGCAGGAGAGGAAACGGGCAAGGGCAGGAGAGGAAACGGGCAAGGGCAGGAGAGGAAACGGGCAAGGCCAGGAGAGGAAACGGGCAAGGCCAGGAGAGGAAACGGGCAAGGGGAAGGGCAAGGAGAAAGGCAGGCAAGGCCAGGGCAGGCACGGGGAAGGGAAGGGGGAAGGGAAAGGGACAGGGGTGGGGGCAGAGAGGGGGCAGGGACAGGGGTGTGGAAGGAAGCACTGGAATTCTAAAACATGTTTCTGGATCTGTAAATTACAGGGGGTAAAAAATCTCAAACTTTTCAGGAGAAAAACATGCCCACAGCTTTGAGTTGAAGAAACTAGAATTAAAAGAAAAACAAAACCCAGCAGTAAAGTGGAATTAATTAGATAAAATTTCAAACATAATCACCAAATCTAGCAGTTATCTTCAATTTCTTCCACTTTATTTTTCTCTATTGCATTTCTTTTTACTTTCATATTTAGAGACAGAGACTACTGAAAGAATAGAAAGCAAATGCGAGAAAACTTTATAGAAAATATTATCTTTGTAGCCCTTTCTCCAACTTTTTTTTCCTCCAGATGTTTTTCATTTTAGAATTACTACTTAATAAAGCTCTCAAACCTTCACAATTGTGGTAAATTAATAGCAATACACAAGTTTGTATGTGCTCTATGATGTTAGAAACATGGTTTAACCTCTCTTAAGAGTCTTAAATCAATATTCTCGTGAACTCTGAGGAAGTGATTTGTTCACTGAACATAGAATGCTTGGTACAGTCTCTTGGGGAATCAACTGCATACAAACATTTAGGGGAGTGAATAGTACCAGCACTCTCTGATGATATTAATGTGTTTAATGTTCATAATCAATCACCTTTATTTTTTCATTATGTGTACTTTAACTTCATATTGTCATTACATATTTGCTTGCCCAAGCATTTCATGTTTTTCAGGCAATTTCTGATTTATTTGCTAACTTGTTATCCCAGTAACTACGCCATTCTTTCACCTTTTAATTCAGACAGAAAATTATGAACCTGATGCATTGTCATAAGCAGATGCAGCAATTCTCTTGATTTCCAACAAAATTAAAAGATACAGTAGCTTATGAATAGCAACATACATAACTAAAAACTTAAATACTGGTTCAAAATATCTAAAATATTTGGAAAAAATCTATCTGTTTATACAGTACCTGATTAGGGAAAGTCCTATTAATGTACATTTAAATTCAATACAGACATTTTGTTTACAGTTTGGATAATGATACTTGTATTATCAATTCATATTATGTATTATATGATGCATAATACTATTCTAAGAATAGTGTCTCTTCTGATATAAACAGCACACCTTCAAGACATGAATACAAAACTGCAGAGACTCTGGCTTACTTTTAGAGTGAATCTGTATAATTGTTGGGTTTTTTCTGATTATGAAAATCAACATTTTTGGAGCAAGAACAAGTAAAAGCATATAGGTCAAATTTCTTAAGGATTTGCATTTCATTATTTAAACTGAATTTTTCAACCTTGGACTAACTAACTTATATTCCAAATTGGAACATTTTCCTTTTCAATGCTTTTTAAATGGCAAATGGTTCTTGCTTCATTATCCTGAGATAACTCTTATAAATATCAGCGTAAGAAATATTTTTTAACCTGATGAGAACACCAAAACCATTTGATAGAGGGACAACTCTGGGATTTTGTTTTCATTTTTTAGCCAGTTAGTGAGAAAATATTATTTCTGGTCTCCATTTGCAGAGAAAAATTAAGAACTCCTTTGTTCCGGCAGGACTCTGCAAGGTTTGTTAGCAACTCTCTCTTATTGATTCTGTACAAATCACAGTCCTTGCACTAAAGTGGCTGGTCCTTAAGAGCATTACCAACCAAAATGCTCAAAAACCCAAGTGAAAATCGTGTCAGTAATCTTGCCTTTATTGGTGTCAATTACAAATTTCCAATTAAATCTGGTAGGCTCTGAACATCATCTGCTGTCTTTCAGTATGCAAAGACAGGCATTGATGCACAGCCCACAGAGCATTCATGAAGGAGCATTTCCACAACATCCAGTGGATACTGATAGAACTGTGCATGTTTGCCTTCAGTTCAGTGAATTTCTTTGGGACTGAAGACCTTGAAGTTATCTATCCAGCCTACTTCTTGAGTGATTATTAGCTTAGGTACTTACTCTTCACATGGATTAGCTCAGTTGGTTAAAACTTGGTTATAATAATGCCAAGGTCATGGGTTCAATCCCCTATGTGGGCCATTGACTTAAGAG
>JAOXXN010000459.1:108973-119701 GCA_026770055.1 Myrmophylax atrothorax | reverse complement strand
AGAATGATGTTCCTTAGCCCCTGTGTTGAGACTCACTTGGTTCCCCTGAGTCCAAATTAAAAGGAAGGGAAAAACCTGTTGGTACAGATGACGGTTGCAGTCTGGTTGAGAGTGGTGGTCACAGTCCTGTAGAGGTTCTGGCCCTCGTCTGTGGATCTGACAAGTGGTCCCAGAGGTCTTCTAGCCCCAAGATTATATACCCTCAGGTCCAGGTGGGAATGCCCAGTACCTACCCCAGGGTGGGGAATTCCACAATGGGTGATCTAACTCTGTGAGTCATGGGGTATTTTTGGAATCCTTGATGACCCATTAGCAGACACGCCCCCTCAGGCTGGGTGTGGAGGTGCTAATGACTTCCTGGAGGGGAGTTATCACTGCTGCTATCTCACAGATTTCTTTAATACCCAGTTTACAGTCTGAGGGGCCGTGTGTGCCCTGAGCAGCTGCTGCAAATTGTCCATTGTTAACAGTTCATGGGAAATGAATAGAGGGTGTAGAATACATAGATTTGGTCACACCCACACAGTGATAAACTGGTCTCACCTGCTGAATTAGGACAACATTTGATGTGTATGCAGAGTTAATATGAAATAAAATGCGTGGTTCTTTAAGGGATCCTGAGATCTCTGTTTTGATTTTCAGGGTTGATATTTAAAGAGCAACTAAGACAACCAGAATTGATTTCAGAAGTGATTCTTCACTGTTAAAACGGAGAGAAGTGGCAAGCCACACTCAGAAACCTTGATGTGAGCTATAACCTTACATAAGATTGTGGTAAGTCTTATTTCTAAGCATCCCAAAAAAGCCACACAAAGTACAATGCAGCTGTTCTGCTGACCAGACAATCTGTTGTGCTTTATTTCCTCATTTTATTAAAGCTATGTTCTTTATCTTTGAAAATAATTTAAACCTGAAGAGTTTTGTTTTCCAAATTAGGTGACTTCTTCATAATCTTATATTCAGTGGGTTTTTTTCCTTTGTCTATTCCTTTCTAGTTTTTTATTCTATTTACTCTTACAATCTGTGCTGGTTTAAAGGTAACCTGGTGGGAGAAATGAACCCGATTCAAGACAGATTACAAGTCAAAGTTACAATTTACTATAAAGACTACAATAAATACAATGATACAGAGAGAAAATATTTTTAACCTGCAAAAACCAGATGTATTATTCAGCACCCTGGGATATGAACAGGATGGTGTTCATTAGCCCCTGTGCTGAGCACCACATGGTTGTCTGAGTACAAAGTAAAAGGAAAGAAAAAACTGTTGGTGAGGATGATGGTCACAGTATGGTTGAGAGTGGCAGTCATAGTCCCGTAAAAGTTCTGGTCCTCCTCTGGATCTGAAGAGTGGTACCAGAAGTTCCCAAACCCCAAGGTTATATATGCTCAGGTTCAAGTGGGAATGCCCAGTACCTCACCCCAGTGCCAGGGGTTCTGCAATGGGTGATTAACTCTGTCAGTCATGGGGTGTTTTTGGAATCTTTGATGGTCCATTAGAACATATGACCCCTCAGGGTGGGTGTGAAGGTGCTAATGCCTCCTCAGAGGGGAGTTATCACACCTGAGTCATTGATGTGAAGACCCTATCTCACAGGGTTCTCTAACACCCAGCTTGTAGCCTGAGGTGTCAGGTGTGCCCTGGGCAACTGCTGCAAATGACCAGTTAACAGTTCATGATAAGTGACATATAGGGTGTAAAATACACCGTTTTGGTTATGCCCACACACGGTGATAAACTGGTTATGGCCACCGTAACTAGGATACCATCCTAATCTCTTCTCCCTCTTGCAATCTTTTCTTCTGCTCCCAATATACTAAGGTGTCTGTTAATTTTGTTATTTCCTCAGGTAGTGGGTTAACCCTGGCTGGATGCCATGTGCTCAAAAAAGTGACTCTACACCTCCTCAGATAAGGGAGAGAAAATATAATAAAAGGCTTATGGCATCAGAAAGAGATGGAAAGAGGTCACTCACTGACTACCACCACAGGCAAAACAGACTTGACTTGAGGAAATTAATTGAATTTATTATCAATCAAATCAGAGAGAGATAATGAGACATAAAACCAAATCTTAAAAACACCTTACCTCTTCCCCATCCCCTTTCCAAGGCTTAACTTTATTCACAATTCTCTCCCCAGAGGTACAGCGGGATGGGGAGTGGAGGTTATGGTCAATTCATCACACAACGTTTCTACTGCTGCTTCCTCCTCAAGGGGAGGACTGTCTGCCCTGGTCCAGATTGGATTCCTTCCCAGGGAAGATATTCCTCCTCAAATTTTTCCAAAATAAGTCCTTCTTCTTTCCATGGGCTTCAGTTCTTCATGAACTGCTCTACTGTGGGTCTCTTCCATGGGCTGCAGTCCTTCAGGCACAGTCTGTGCCACTGTGGGTCCCCCAAAGGTCACAAGTTCTGATAGCAAACCCGCTCCAGTATGGGCTCCTGCCTCCATGAAACCGTAAGTACTGCCAGTACCCTGTTGCAACACAGGCTTCCCATGAGGTTACAGCCTTCTTAGAGCAATCTATCTTGCTGGGTTCAACATGTCAGCAGTAGAACAAGGAGGCAGAGGCTCAAGCTCTGCCAGGAGAAATTTAAGTTGGATATCAGAAAAAATTTCTTTTATAGAGAGAGTAATCAGACATTGGAATGGCCTGCCCAAAGAGGTGGTAGATTCACCATCCCTGGAGGTTTTTAAACTGAGATTGGATGAGGCACTGAGTGCCATGATCTAGTAAACAGACTGGAGTAGGACCAAGGATTGGATTTGATGATCTCAGAGGTCTTTTCCAACCCAATCAATTCTATGATTCTATGTGCTGCAAGTGGGTATCTGCTCCACCATGGATGTCCATGGGCTGCAGGAAGATAGCTGCCTCACAATGGTCTGCATCATGGGCTGTGAGGGAATCTCTGCTCCAGCACATGGGCCATGGTCTCCCCCTGCTTTTTCAGTGACCCCATTGTCTGCAGGGAATTTTCTTTCACATATTCTTACTCTTTCCTCTGTCTGCAATTAATAATGTAGTACTTTTTCCCCCTTTCTTAAATACATTTTTCCCAGAAGCAGTGCCACCTTGCTAAGGGCTCAACCTTGGCCAGAGACAGGTCTGTCTTGGAGCTTTATGGCACTGTGTCTGTTGAACATGGGGAAAACTTCTAGCACGTTCTCAGAGAAGTCAGCGCTGTAGCTCTCCTCTATCATAACCTTGCCATGCAAACCCAATACATGGCATTAATGTACTTTTCCCTCTAGATTCATTGTTGCTATCTGTGCAAATTTTTACTCCTGAGGCTCCCAATTTCTACCCCAACTTTCAAGTGACAGGAAGGATCTGTATCTCTTTTTTCATCTTGGTGCCTGTCAGAGTACTGTGAGAAGGAACAGCAAGGCACAAAAAAGAGAAATAGTGTGCATGCTTTTCTTTTTCACACAGTGGTCAATTCCCTTGTAATTCTGAACAAAGTAGCCAAGGAATTATTGCTTATTTTTCAAAGGATAGAACTGAACTATGTAATGAGCAGAGCTCTCACAGGCAGAGTATGGGAGATTTTCTTCTTCACAGTGTTCTGGAGTTCAATTTAGAGTTGAGTGTTGTTTTGTTCCTTGTTTGTTTGTTTTTTCTTGCAATTTCTGATTAACATCTTTGTTAGGCTGGGTTTATGGGAGAGCGTTCATATCTCAGGTAGCTATTGTGCAGTCACTCTGTCACACTGAAGGCTTCTACAAGGAGTAGATCTAGTCATTGAAAAATGCTGTAGGTCAAGTGGAAAGTTGCTTCCAACAGCAACACAAAAATACAATCTATTACTAAGAATTTAGAGTTATAACCTCATTGCAATCCTCAGTGTATTCTGCAAGTATAGACTTTTTTCTGGGTTATAGATTGTACGAGCAAAAAGTCCAGAGTGTGTGAAAAAGTGCTAGCAACAACTCAGAAAGTACAAATCCAGTCAAAGGCATTTTAAACAAGTCTTTATTTTAAAGCTAGGGTTAATCTTCCTGGGTGTCTGTGAAGATTTCAGGAAATGCCTATCTGATCATTTAATTCAATTGCACTACAAATTGTAAGAAGGGCTAACATTTGATTCTGGCAGCAGTGCTTTGACTTAGCTACTGAAATTTGTGTCTTTAATTAAACCTCAGGTTTTTAAACCCAGTCTTTGAAGAGTCTGGAAAGAAAAGCTTTATTTAAACTTATTAAACTAGTGAAAGATAAAAAGTGTACCATTCAAAGTTGGTCTAGAAGGATTTACCTTTTTTTAGTGGCCAGTACTTTCCAGGTGTCAGATCTAAAATTACCCCATTATTTTAATACACAATATATATTATCCAGTGTAGGTCTTCATGTATGTTAAAAAGTCAAACTCATTTTGACAAATCAGAGATGTACTGAAGGGCAAAACCATTTCATTTCTAATAGCTGTAGAACTCAAATGAACAAGACCTTTCATGATAATTGTTCTGTTTCCTCTTTTCTTCTGAAAAATCCTCTGAAAATAATACAGCATCTATGCAAAGGTTTGTGACTTGCTTTAAGGTTTATATGTTTTTTAAATAAGACTCTCACTCATTCTACAGTTTTAAGCAGTAGGCAGGCAAATATACAGTGTAATGATTTAATTAAAAATGTCATAGTAATTCTTACTCAGCTGTGGAAAAATTAGGCACAAATGTTCATTCATAGATCTCAGGGGAAAAAAAATGAAGATTTTGTTGTATTGGTTTTATGCGGCAAAGTTTTGGTAGTAGGTGGGGCTTCAGGAATGGCTTCTGCGAGAAGGCTACCATAAACTTCCCCCAGGTTGGATGGAGCCAGTTTCAGCAAGCACCAAGACAGACCCACCCCTGGCCATAGCTGAGTCCATTGGTGATGGTAGTAAAAACTCCACAACAATATGTTTAAAGAAGGGTTAAACACTGCTGTGTAGTGAGAATGAGAAGAACAGCCCTACAGACATCAAGGTCAATGAAGAAAGAGAGGGAAGAAGTGCTCCAGATACTGGAGCAGAGATTCCCCCTGTAGCCTGTGGTGAACAGCAGGTTGAGGTAGGTTGTCCAATGGAGGAGGGGGGCCCACCATCCATGGAGGACTACGGTGGAGCAGGTATTCACCCTGCAGTCTGTGGGGAGGACTCCATACCAGAGCAGGTGGATGTGCCATGAAAGAAGCATCAATCTTGTGGAGAGCCCATGCAGATACAGGCTGCTGACAGGACCTGTGACTCCACAGGAGACACATGGTGCAGCAATGCATTTCTGAAGAGCTGTAGCCTGTGTAAAGAACCCATACTTCAGTGGTTTCTGAAGAAGTACAGTCAGTGGGAAGGACACACACTGGAGAAGTTCATGAGGGTTTGTATGTCACTAGAGGGATTGCAGGTTGGAGCTGAGGAAAGGTTAGGATAAGGAAGGAGCAGTGGGAACATGTGATGAACTGACTGCAACCTCAGTTTCCCTCCTTCTGGACTACTTTGGAGTAGAAGGTAGAAAGTCACAAGTGAGGTTGAGTCCAGGAAGAAGGGAAGGGAGGGGACAGGAGTGGAGGGGAGTGGATAGGAGGAGGAAGGTGTATTTTTGACTTTTTTCTTGTATATCATCATCTTACCCTGATTTAATTTGCAACAAATTAAATTAAGTTCTTCAAATCTATCTGGACTGTGTAAATCATCTGACACTGTCCTGCATGACATCCTTGCTTCTAAACTGGAGAGACATGGATTTGATTGATGGGTCACTCAGTGGATAAGGGTTGGCTGATGGTCCCACTCAAAGAGTTGTGATGAGCTCCTCAGAGATCAGTATTGGGACTGGCACTTTTTAGCATCTTTGCTGGCAACCTAAACAGTGGGATCAAGTGTACTTTCAGCAAATGTAAGTGTAGAAAACTTTCAGAAGAATTGCTTGAAGAGGCAAAAAACCTGAGTGTTCGCTCAAGGAAATTTTGCTGCCTGGGAAAATATTCCTTTCTGTACCGCAGTAAGAAAGACTCAATAACAAATGACTTAATAACTGTTCAATAAGATGGAAAAAGAAGAGAAATATAGGTAGCAAGTATCAGCTTATCAACTCCTCAGGTGCGGAACACCCCAAATTCATGCAGCATCTGATGCATTTTCCCATGACATGCTGCACAGGTCAGACCCTGTACATGCAGAGAAACTCTCCCTTTCCTTTTTTTTTTGTGGTCATGTACAATTTCCTCACAATAAACCAACTCTGTTTCTAAAGATTTTCTCATAAGAACTCCTTAACTCTCTATTGAATAGCTTTACATGTGTTTCTCTTCCTGCCTGCCAGGGCAGTTGACTCCCTGCTACAAGAAATTGTAAAGTTCTCATGGACATGCCTGGAGGTAGGCAGGCCACAGAGGGGCCAGGCAGGCCATAAAAGGCACCAAGAGAACAGATGCTCTGCATTTTGTCTGCCCAGTGTAAATTAGCACCATATTTGTTAGTGCTTTTGACTTTTGGAAATAAAGTTTTTCCTAGTACTTTAGCTGCAGCTTGGTATCTAGCATACCTGCATACTTACAATTTGTGACAGCAAGTTTTCAGACAACACCAAACTATGTGGTTGATAAGACAGAGGGAAAGGATGCCATTCAGAGGGAGCTTAACAGGCTTGAGAGATGGACTCATGTGAACCGCATGAAGGTCAACAAAGTTAAATGCAAAGTATTGCCTCTGGGTAGGGCAAAACCAAGCAAAAATACAAACTGGTTGGAGAATGGATGGAGCCCAGCTCTGAGGAGAAGGATTTGTGGATGTTGGTTGATGAGAAACTCAATGAGACCCAGCAATGTGCTCTTGCAGTCCAGAAAGCAAACTGCCTTGGGCTACATCAAAAGAAATGTCACCACCAAGTTAAGGGAGGTGATTCTGCCCTTCTATTCAGTTCTTATGAGACCCCGCCTGGAGAACAGTGTCCAGTTGAGGGGGCCTCTACCTAGGAAGGAAATTGACCTGTTTGAACAAGTCCAGAGGAAGACCGCAAAGTTAATCAGAAGGCTGGAGCACCACTCCTATGAAGAGAAAATGAGAGAGTGAGGGTTGTTCAGCCAGGTGAAGAGAAGGCTCCTAGGAGAATTTATAAAAGCATTCCAGTGCTTGAAGAGGGCCTACAAGTGTCATTGTTTAATCCCAACCGGCAGCCAAATACCACACATCTGCTCACTCACTTTCCCATCACTAGGATCAGGGAGAGAATTAAGAAGAGTAAAATCCAGAAAACTCCTGGGTTGAGATGACAGCTTAATAGGTAAAGCAAAAGTTGTAGACGCAAGCAAAGCAAAAGGTGTTCAGCCATTGCCAGCAGAGCAGGGCCCCATCATGCATAGTGTTTAGAAAACAAATGCCACTGCTCCAAACATTGCCACTTTCTCCTTCTCCCCCTTTATACACTGAGCATGATGCCATATGGCCTGGAATATCCCTTCGGTCAACTGGGGTTATTTGTCCTGGCTGTGTCTCCTCCCAGTTTCCCATGTACCCCCAGACTGCTCACCAGTGAGGCAGTATGAAAAGCAGAACCAAACTAGTTGCAACCAAACTACTACCAATTCTGGTGTTCCTGACTGGCACTTCAGTAGCTAAGAGGATCACCTCTGATGGAGTTTCCCAAATTCCTTAAGCATTCGATTTTTTCTCTCAATAGGCAAAAGGTGAACTAACCTGAAATAAAAATATCTGTATCTTTAGCTATCAACTTTATTTACTATATTGTCTTTTTGTAGTATTTGAGATCTTGCTTCACTACAAGAGCTTACGTTTCAACATTCTAGTAATCTGGAAGGCGTTTAACTCTTTGATCCTGCAAAACTAATTTCATACAGGCAACATACCTTCAGAAACTTTATATCAGCATTGTTGATTGACCAGAGATTTAGAAGCACCTTTGTAATTCTGATGTCTCTGAATGAAATGTGTCCTCTGGACCTGAAAAAAAAAAGCTTCTAATCATGTAGAATGAGGCTATTCTCTTTCAGGCCTCTTGGGGTTAGTTTGATAATAGATTTTCTCCCATAGCACTGCTCATTATCTGTAGTCAAAGCCAATGGTTTGATTATCCTCTTCCTTTCAATTAGGCCTGTGCACCCATGGGGCCCAGGCAAGTTGCTGTATTGACATAAGTTATCTTTAAAGTTAGTTTTGCATGGTATCATAAGAATGGGTTGATCAGTAGAGCTTCAGTCTTAGCCAGCTGCTGATCCATTCAGTTACTGAGAATGATTAAAAATAACCACAAAATAACCCCTTAGTTAAGACCTAAAAAACCACATTGCAAGGTTTGAAGCAGGATTCTGTGTCAAGGAAGCATAGCTTCTTTGCATTGATCTAAGACCCTAATGGAAGTACTGTAGAACAATGGGAAGACATTGTACTGAGATTATTTTGCTGTTCCTGGCATGAAAGCTATATTAGGTTATTAAAATCTCCAAAAAAATAATTTCAGCTCAAAATCTCCTTTCCTGTTCTACCTCCTATAAAAAGTGTGTGCAGTTTTTTTCAGCCTAACTTCCTGTTTATGAACTTGTTTAAATAAAGGAGATAACAAACACCTCCAAGTTAGCACATGTATACACCCTAACTTTTAAATTATAGCTTATCATCGCTATAATAGTAAGACTTGAAATATTTGACAGTACCATTATGGGGTTTGAAAATACTGTATCCTAAATTTTAGATAGTTCTAAAGTTTACATAGTCAGTATCCCAGAAAATGAGAAGCAATTATTAAATAAATCTGAGAATTGGACAAAAGGAAAATTGTTGCTCTAAACCTATGACTTCATTCAGAATTAAATGTAAGATTTATTGTATATAAGAAGTATATAATCAGTGTCATTTTGAATCTAATAGTATACTGGTGAAAGTTTGGAATGAGTAGATGCAGTCATTTAGCTCTAAATATCTTCTGTTAGAGACTGTATTTGGGTTAAAAAAAATCAAGAAAAAAGAAAGCTTGTAAATTGCTAATACTGTGTCTGAAAATATACATCATCTGAAAAGAAAATCAGACCATATTGTGAATGGCAGTAAGTGTGAGGATAGGATTTGTGGAAATGAAGAGGAAATAGGAATTTTCAGGTGGAGAAGTGAGAAATATTCCTTATCGACAGAGAAATGCAAAGACATGGAGAGCCTATGTCAGATGAACATAAGACCCATTAGGGGTTAAGGGTTTAAGAAATTACTCTAAGTAAGGTGGTAGCTATGCTGGTTGCAGATACAGAATCATGGGATCATAAAAGGGTTGGAGTGGAAAGTGTCTTAAAGATTATCTAGCTCCAAAGACCCTGTCAGGGGAAGCGACACCTTTCTCTAGGTGAGGTTGCTTAAAGCCCCATCAAACCTGACTTTGAACACTTTCAGAGATAGGGCACCCACAATTTCTCTGGACAGCCTGTGCCAGTGGCTCACCACTCTGACAGCAAAGAATTTTTTTACTAATATCTAATCTAGACCTGCCCTCTTTCAATTCGAAGTCCTTCCCCCTTTTTCTGTCACTACCTGTCTCTGTAAACAGTCTCTCCATCTTTCTTGTAGGCTGCCTTCAGGTCCTGGAAAGATGCAATTAGGTCACCCTGAAGCCTTCTCTTTTGTAGCATGATATCTCTCACAACTCATTTTTCACAGAGGAGGAGAGTCTGTAAAATGTTATAACTCTAAGCGTGTCTTCTGCACTGTGAAGACTGGCTGTGAGACAAGGCAAGAGAGAACTGTCACAGGGGTCTTTCTGTACCTCAGTAAGAAAGGCTCAACAACAAATGACTTAATAACTGCTTCAGTAAGATGGAATAAGAAGAGGAATATAGGTAGCAAGTATCAGCTTATCAACCCTTCAGGTGCTGGGCACCCCACATTCATGCAGCATCTGGCATGAATGCATTTTCCCATGACATTCTGCACAAGGCAGATCCTGTCCACGAAGACAAACTCTCCCTTTCAGTCATTTGAAGCCATGTACAATTTCCTCACAATAGACCAACTTTGTTCCTAAAGGTGTTCTCATAAGAATTCCTTAGCTCACTGTTGACAAGGGCAAGACCACACTGAGGTGCTATGGCAGTGATGAGCAGGAGCTGCCTGCAGGCTCCTCCAGCACTGTGCTTGGATTGTCCCAAGTGATGTTTGTGACACAACACAGAGTGGCATAGCACAACACAGGACAGCACAGCATAGCCTGATGGCCTCACTGGGCTTGTGGAACCTGCATAGGTCAGCCATCCTGTAGGTTACTGGCTCTAATTTTCAGAGGGCTTCTGGTCAAGTTTAGCTCAGTGTACTGACTTCCTCTGCCTGCTTTTCATACATGTGTAATGATAAGGGGATGTAGGTTTCTTCAGGTTTTATAAGCATTTCTCTTCGTCACCACTCTGTGAACAGTAACCTCAGAAATATCTGTCTGCTTTTGGATGTGTCTTACTTTATTCCCTTTTTCCTGTCTGTGTCCCACATCAATCAAACAATCTGACCATAAATAAGGACCAATATCCCCTCCTTACTCTCCATGTATGTGTTATGGGTTCACCTAGGTGGGCTTAAATTTAGGTTTTAAAGTTCAGACTAGGCCTGGAATTGTCAGGTGACTTGAGCTAGACTGGGCTAGCTGAGAGCTGACTTCTTCTAACCAATAATATTGTATTCCATACCATACTGACATCACCTCAAAAGGAGTAAAATCCAGTGTGTGGGTGTGGCTTAAGCAGTTGCTTCCCAGCTG
>JAOXXN010000459.1:34406-53989 GCA_026770055.1 Myrmophylax atrothorax | reverse complement strand
CATCAGATCTCCGTGATGCAGTCCTCATCATCCTCTACAAGAAGAATGGAGGAAAATCAGACTGCTCAAATTACCGAGGTATTACTTTGCTCTCCATTGCTGGTAAAATCCTTGCAAGAATACTTCCGAACAGATTAGTACCCACTATTGCAGAAGAACTTCTACCTGAAAGCCACTGTGGTTTCAGAGCAAATAGGAGCACCACAGACATGGTATTTGTTCTCAGACAACTGCAAGAGAAGTGTAGGGAACAGAATACAGGACTCCATGTAACCTTCATTGACCTCACCAAAGCTTTTGACACTGTGAGCAGGAAAGGCCTGTGACAGACCTAGGAACTTTTAGGATGTCACCCTGAGTTCCTCAAAATGATCATCCTGGTACATGAGGATCACCGTCAGGCTCGAGTTAAAAAGACAACGCAGAAAAAAACGTTCCTCACTGATATCGCCAAAGGAGGCATTCTGCTGTGCCTTTTGTGGCTGGACCTGCCTACCCCATATCGGCCTTTTTAGCCACCAGCATGCTTGCAGCAAGCATGGGTAGTGCCATTCCCAAATCTTCGTTCGCAAAGCCTAGCCATGAATGAATGATGATGATGATGATGAGTAGGCTGACCTACTCGAGATTGGCTCAGTGGAGTAGGACCTGGGACTCTTGATGGATGACAAGCTGTCCATCAGCTGGCAGTGTGCCCTTGTGGCCAGGAGGGCCAGTGATATCCTGGGGTGCATCAGGAAGAGTGTGGCCAAAGTGAGGCCACATCTAGAGTGTTGTATCCAGTTCTGGGCTCCTCAACACAAGAAAGGCAAGGAGCTGCTGGAGGTGGTCCAGTGAAAGGTCACAAAGGTGATCAGGGTCTGGAGCATCTCTCTTATGAGAAAGGACTGCTGGAGCTAGGCTACTTTAGAGTGGAAAAGAGAAGTCTGAGAGGGAATCTCATTAATGCATGTAAATATCTCACAGGCAAGTGTCAAGAGAATGGTGCCAGACTCTTGTCAGTGGTGCCCAGTGACAGAACTAGGAGCATTGGCCATAAACTAAAACACACCAAGTTCCACCTCAACATGAGGAAGAACCTCTTCACATTGAGAGTGACAGAGCACTGGAACAGGCTGTCCAGGGAGTTTGTGGAGTCTCCCTTTCTGGAGACAGTCCAAAACCATCTGGATGCATGCTTGTGTGACCTGCTCTAGGTGACCCTGCCAAAGTACCTCCAGAGGTCCTTTCCAACCCTAAGAATTCTGTGATTCTGGAATTCCTCCTGCTTCTTATTGTTCAGGAAACAGATACTTCATCATATAATACCAGAGACTTTCAGACATAAGCAAGTTCACTCAGCCACCTTACAGATCTCAAAGAATTCACGGCATTATTTCCATTATGAAAAATTGCAATTTTCTTTGCAATCAATAATAAATGTTTTTGGTAAAAGTATTAATTCTATTTTATAAAAGTATTATTTTGGTCCCTTATTTTGACAATTACCCTCTTGCAAGAAGAATTGGCTAAAGATCATCTTTAGACTGTTATGCCTGTTCAGAAGCCCAGGATTTAACTAGGTTCTGATTTATCAAGGAGTCACCCAGGATTTAACTAGGTTCTGATTTATCAAGGAGTCAAACAGGTATGTAGGATAAGATCAAGGACACCAAGGGAACTACCTGTAAGTTATAGACTTGCATGTTCAGAAGCCTTGATAAAGGCTTGTTTTATACATTATTGAAAATATCTGAAGATATGAAATAGTTTTTGTGGATGTAAGAGAGTCATGGCATCAAAATTTATCAGTCAGTAAAAATTAAAATGGAAGAGAAAAAGGATGTTTAAATACACACATTCAATGATAAATCAGAAATCTTTCACTAACCCATGAAGTTGAATTACTTTTTTGCTCTGACTTAATTAGAATGAGAATGCCACTAAGACAAATAAATATATCTACTGAGATTAGGGAAAATATAAAACTGCATAAAACTGAAAAATCTTGTAAAGTGTTTTGTATCCTTTCAAAATTCCTAAAAAAATGACTATTGTGTTAACAGTGAAATAGTTCATACTTCTGGTAATTGTAGCCTTTTTCAATACATGAAAATACTTGATAGGCTTTCCCTTGCATTTTTTTAAAAACTGCATTTCTAGCAACTCCCTATAGGATGAGTTAAGGCCGCAATTACTCTCTAAATATTCGAGTATACTTTTATTGAAGTCACTATAGCTATTTCTGTACACACAAGAAGTGAACCACATCCTTAGATTAAGGTGAAAGTCTTCAACATATTTATTGCAAAATTCCAAACGTTTATTTGTAGATAATTGAAATCATGAAAAAACACATAGATAATATCAATAGTAAAACTCAAAAAGTAGGGACATTTCTTGGGTCATACTGTATGGTATGTTTATTATATTACTTTGTACTTTTGTTCACTATTTTGTGATGTTCCTTAAAGTTTATCCTCAGAACGGCTATTAAAGAATTTTGGCAGAAATTCCTTAGTTGGTTTCCTAAAATAACTGAAGGTCTAGCAGTGACATAAATAAACATCAAGTTGAATACAGGGCTTTGGCTAGCCCTTTTTACCAGCTGTAAAAATAAATCAATTTAATGGTGTGGATCACCCTAATGCATTCCTTCTTATAATGCAGATAATTTGGAAGGCCTGTTGTTCTACTGTTGGACTTTCATTTGCAATACTAGTCAGCTGTTCTGCAAACCTAGATGTTTGAACAGAAAAAACAAATAGATGACTTAACTGAGATAAATCACAGAATCACAGAATATGGTCGATTGGAAGGGACCCACAAGGAGCATCAAGTCCAACCCTTAGCTCTGGACAGGACTATCTCCAAGAGTCACACCATGTGCCTGAGGGCATCGTCCAGATAATTCTTGGGCTCCTTAAGGCTTGGTGCTGTGACCACTTCCCTGGGGAGCCTGTTCCAATGCCCAACCCCCCTCTGGATGAAGAGCCTTCTTTTCTAATATCCAACCTAAACCTCCCCTGATCTAATTTAGGCCATTTGTTCAGGTTCTGTCACTGGCCAGAGTTTACAAAGAGCTTTCCTTTTTTCTCTGTGTAGATTATGTTTTACATTGAAGTTTGGTACATCTGAAATTCTGTGTGGCTAAAAGTATTTTAGTTTAGTCAGCCCAAAACAGGCATAAAACCACATTTAATATAATTTAAATGATTATTCCAGTACCTTACATGGGATTTAAGTGCTAAGAAAGAATTTACACAGTGCATTTGTATAGTTGAAAACATCTGTTTTTGAAATGCACTTTCCTACTTTCAAGTGTTTTACAATTAATATGGGTAACATGGGTAGAGGGTTGTGTTCTGACACTATTGCTATTACATTCCTAAAAATCAAAAATTAAATTTCTCTTTTATGTGTTTTATGTAAATGTAAATCCCTGACATATTTCCATAAAAGATACACATACTTACTTTACATAGCTTAATCCATTCAGAAAAATTAAAGCTCATGAAATGTTAGGTCATGATTTGATATAGTTTATAGAAAAGGTGTAGTGAAGCCTTGCGAAATGGCAGCTCTGCTAGGATGCAGTCTCAGTTTTTCTGCGTGTGTTTTCTGTGGTCAGTGATCAACCAATCACAATAGGTATCCTGCAACTAATTGAGAAGCAGTAACATACAACCATTATCCATGTTGTTACATCACAACTGCCTGGGCCTTCATGACAAGATGCAGAAGGTATCAGAACAGGGATGTACATCCTATTCTCAGGGATCGAGTTAATTCCTTGTCATGGTACTACCCAGCAGCTACTTTGTTAGTACTGCAGCAGGTACATGTGCACTTAATGCTCCTATAGTTCCCTAGGAACAGACAAATGGCAGACCTGCTTGCTCTGTTTTCTGTAAAACAGTATAGTAAGTTTACAAATGGAAATTAGAAAAAAAAATTCTGCCTCATCAAAGTTAATGGAAGTTCTGTGGATAACTTCTGTAGTGCCAAGTTATTTATCACCTATATATTCTGTTTGCTGTAATAACTGAACTATACTCATTTGCATCTTCTAATTTTTGATGTTCTGTTCGTTGCTTTTTTTCATTTTCTTCTGAATTCCCTGGAGTGAAGTACTAGTAATTAATCTCTGCTCAAGGATTCAAACATTTTTGAATTTTCTACAATGAAAAAAGAAAAAAAAAAATCCTCCATACTCTCAGATCAGGAATTTTCCACTTGAGTTAGTGAAAATTATTTTAAAAGGAGGTGAATGTAGTGGGAGAGGAAGTAAACTAGTACTTTTCCAATAGATACCTAAAAGCAAAATGTACTTTTTCATAAAATGTTATTTTTGCCAATTTCATAAATATGAAAGACAGTTTCTGGAGAGTTGTATGGATTGCATTTTTGAGGTGAAATGGTAAAGTGCATGCGTATGAGGATGAATTGTTTACTTGTCAATTTAAGAGACAGTTTCTTCTTTCTGTAGGGAAAATATTGCTATTTTCTGACCACAAAATGGCAGCTATAGAGATTTCACTGGGAAGAAGAGAAATTAGGGATCACTGTTGGTGTAAAGCAGGTTAGCAAAAAGTATTTTAGACAAATCTCTCTCCTGACATGTATTTTCACCATTTTTACAAAATCATTAGTCTTTTCTGTACTTTTGCAGTTATCAAACAGATCATTGTATTTCCTACAGATATGAGACTGAATGTATGCTTCCTGACTACTATCCTACACTCCTTAGAACACTGGAATAGAAAATCACTAAAAGCTTTCAAGTATTTAAGCCTGAATATAAGTAAGGATGTATGAGGCAAAACCTCATTGCAATCCATAACACAGAACAACTTCAGGTATTCATAGCCATTAAGATGAAACAATGAAAATTGTAGGATCACATTGATTATTAGAAGCATAGTCTGTGGTACAAAATAGTAAAAAGTAAATGAAAACTGGATTTTCTGATCCATTTATAGAATTCCAACCTAGTAGAATAAATAAATCAAGGAATGATAAAGAAGAAAATTTCAGAGATTGAGAATGGAAAGTAGACCATCAGTATGCACTAAACCTTGAGCTAAGCACTTAGGACTAAGATAATGAGTATGCACTGAGCTACTTGAATAACAAGTAGCTATCGGTGGAAATGCAAGGATGTTTGGCTTGCAGATAAATGTATGACACCTGTCCCGACCAGCTGAGACTCTGTACTCAAAACATAATGGCTGTGGATAGCATCTTTTGCCCTACTGAGTCACGCTCTGGGGCAGAAGTGAACATGCCAGCTGGAGTATGTGCTGTCCTCTGGTGTATTATGTTGGAGCAAGTTCAGACAAGGTCCACCAAGATGATTAGATAGACATAGCATGTCTCCAATGAGGAAGGGCTGAGAGAATTGAGAATGTTCAGCCTGGAAAAGACTCAATTGCAGCCTTCTAGTACCTGAAGAGAGCCTACAAGAAAGTTGTAGAGAGACTGTTTACAAGTGTGTAACAGGAAGAAGGGAAATGACTTTAAGCTGAAAGAAAATATCTTTAGACTAAATATTAGAAAAAAATTCTTTACCGTGATGGTGGTGAGGCACTGAAACAGGTTGCCTAGAAAAGTTATGGATCCCTCATCACTTGAAGTGTTCAAGACCAGGTTGGATGGAGCTCTGATGAACCTGCTCTAGTGAAAGGTGTTCCTGCCACAGCAGGGGGTTTGGAACTAGACGATCTTTAAAGTCCCTTCCAACTGAGGCTGTTCTATGATTGTATGTGCTACCAAAATTAATGGAGATCAAAATAGCTTTCTATTGTTGCACAGCATGCTGATCCCTTCAATTATGATTAGAAGTTTCATGTGTTCATTAAAAGAATCAAAATAACTGAGGTTACAGAGTAAACTTCACTTTTTACATAATATTGTCTACTGCATTGACACAGCATGGTTCTCTTCACATCTTTAAAAAGACTGTTACATTCCATACATTCAAATCTCTAAGTTATGAAATATTGGTACAACTATAGCATTTTGTATATATTGACAAGTAAGCATATATATAGTTAATGGTATGAGTATCTGAACACGTTACATCTTTGAATGTTTGTATTCTACATGTCTATGAGGTAGGTAAGCATATTTTTAAGAACTGAGATAAAAGCAGTGATTTCGCCAAACTGCTGTTGGGAATTGAATATCACAGTCTTAAAACTAAGGTTATAGTTAGTGAATTGGTCTTCCATTCATGTGCAGGATTAGTAACATTTTTACTATTAGAAAAGCACATATATAATTTACATTGTTTTTCTGAGCAAAGGACATTCATTCACTAATTTCAAGCCTTTCTCTTGAGGCAGATAATTTCTGCAAAACCTCTGTTAAAAAACCATGGGAAAGTTAGAGCTTTAATATCACTTTACATACTCAACTACTTAGCCATCTGCTAGAAATATGTATTTCTGATCTGATAGGTCTTTTTCAGTATAGATGGTGAGATGGAAAAAAGTGGAACCCTGGCAAAACAGAGAAAGCAAGTTTCCCAGTAAAATAAAATAAAATAAAATAAAATAAAATAAAATAAAATAAAATAAAAATCATAAAATAAAATAAATAGAATCATAAAATAAAATAACAAAAAATAAAATAACAACCCCCCAAAAACAGTGGTACCTGGACATGATACACCACATGGGATATCCTGGAAGTAGAGGGGCCATGCAGCTTCTTTTAGCCTATTCAAGAAATCTCTTGGGAATTCCTTTCTCCCCTGTTTTACCTCATATAATTTTGACCAATTTATTTCTTTTGGAAGAGCATTTCTTACACCGTACACCACACCATGCTGACAGTTTTTCAACTTCTCCATTCGTGCTGGTACATTGGGGTCCCATTTTGAATCCTGTAAAGGGAAAATATCATTAACTCGCCCTTAAAGGGTTACAGCCATTATTTGTACCTCAATCTGTGTTCTAGAAGTTTGCTGAGGCATATAAAATATGTACAAATACATAAAATCCTAAGGCATCACTTTGCAACCCTATGCAACTTTAGCTTATAGCCCTCTTCACCAGTTTGGCAAGTCCATGGCAAAAGATTCTCTTCCTCTTGTCTCACAGATGGACCTCATCAGCAGACGAGGTTTGTCAAAGAGATCTAGGTAGCCAAACTGCTTGCTGTAGCACCAGTCTCATAATTGTTGATTCGCCAGATTGAAATGACCCTTTCAGACCCCTTCCCTTTTGGTAGGGAGGATTGATTAAAAAACATCCGGCACTTCAAGGTCCCTAACCACCACTCCCAGGGTGCTGTAATCTTTTTCATACTCCATAGACTGCTCCTGGCGCTATCACTGGTGCTTAAGTGAAGAAACAGCAGCAGGTGTCAGTGGATCCCCAGTTAAGCTGCACAGCTCTGTAGAGAGCACATCAGGTTGGCAAGCGGGTGCCTCTGTACCTCTTGAAAGAGAGTTTCCTACTTCTGTCATCCTTTCTTAGCTGCAAGTGTTGTTACACAGGGAGCAGATAGGGCTGCATTTCTCAGCTACAGTCTGTCCTCAGATAATGTGTCTTTCCTCCTCAGTCTGCAGAGTGGCAAAGTGAGGTGCAAGGGTGCCTCAGGCTTTGGGTTATGTATCCTTCTTGTTAAGGTCCTTTGCCATGACAAACTGCCATTCTTCTGCATTATTGGTCCCCCTCTGTTCGGTGATGTTGGAAGAGTTTTTGGCTGCTTGAGTTCCCTGCAGGTTGCACTTAGAACCAGCTATCTAACTCCTTCTGTATGAACATACTTAACACTAGCCTAGATTTTGATTACCTGTAAAATAATTATAGACAATAAGGTATCTTTTTTTCTTTAAATACTCCATTGTAACTATCTAGTTCCTCTTTAGAGAACTATTTGTTTACATGGGTTCTGAATGGGACAGAAGGTGCACTCTGTTTCCCTCACCAAATGAGATTTCTTTTAATATACAATGATTCCAATTTGCTTCACTAACTTTATAAAGGTTGTAGTACCTGCTAGAAAGATGACTGAAAAGCCTTGCAAGTGATTAATTGATAAATATGAGAATACATGGAAGGTACGAAGTTCTCTCATTTCTGCATTGCCTTAGGGAGGAGTTTAATGATAATTTTATTACGCTGCATCTTGTATATAACATAAACATTTCAATTTCAGCTTCCATTTTGTATTTTTTGGAAGTGTTGGCCTCCAGAACTTAGAGCAGCTTCATGTATGTGATTGACTCCATTTACACAGAAACTCATTCATGGTCATCTGAGGGCACTGCCCTCTGTGGCAAAGTGCTTCCAGTCATCTCACACATCCCTGCCATGCAACATTGCACCAGTGACCATATTATCACATATTTGCTATGAAAACAGATGGGAAACAGGTAGTTAATCTTGGTGTCTGGCTGTTTTTGACTAAGATTTCTCCTTCGTTATCTAAAACCAGTCATGAGCAGAATTAAACTGGAACACTAGACAGGCTAGAGAGACGGAGAAGATAAAAGGAAAGCTGTTACTTCCATCTGATTTCTAATGGCTGTCACCTTACCTCTTACAGGAGAGCTGGCCTGTTCCTGGTGTTCCAGAACACCTGGTGATGAATCATCATCTAGCTTTAGGAGGTCCTGTTGCAGATTTTTATGGGAAAGGCATTTCTCCTCAGCTATTTGTAGCAAAGTATAACCATCCTGTAATAAAGCTAGGTTTTAGAAAACATGCTGAGTGAGGCATATACATAAAACTTAGAATCAACTTCTTCTACCACTTACGTGACATATCTTATGTGATGAATCCTATCACCTACAAATTACTGGAACTTCACTACAGATGGCACTCATTTCTTTACACATATACACAATACTTGCAATTGCACTCTATGGGGGTCACCACAGACAACACTGACAAAATAATGTGGAATATCAGTAATTTAGAGTAAATTTTCTGGTTGAAAATGCCTTGGATCAAAGAAAAATTTACAATAGGAAAACAGTATTTGCATTTAAGTAAGTTTGTTCTCTGGGATACACTGAGGAATGTTTATAAAATCATAGAAAGGTTTGGTCTGGAAGGGACTTCAGAGATTATCTAGTTCCAATTTCCCCAACCCAGTTAGGCTCACCTTCCACTAGACAAGATAGTTCAAATCCACATCTAACCTGGCCTTGAACATTTCCAGGAACTTTACATATGTGTGTGCATACATATACACATACTCATTAAAGAGAAAAAACTGTTTTCTCAGAGGAAACGGGAACATATTTCCTCCTTCCAAACACATTTTGACAGCTAGATTTATGGGTATTTTCATCTTTAATACAGGGCTAATCTTTTCAAAATCTTTTGAAAAGTAATGTACGTCAAGAAACAGTAATGATAACTGATGCAAAACTTTTTGTGATTCAAGCATTATATATAACATCAACATCTCCAATAATGAATATGGTATCTCATATAATACTCCATTAACATAGTAAATAAAAAATAGATGTAGTTTTTACTTTACTGAACAAAAGTAATTAGTTTTACAACATTAGAGTCTCTTCTTTCCTTATTGATTTACTTACGTTTATGTGAAGCTTTGATATTTAAAGGAATTAAAGTGGTACCATGAAAATATTGACCTAAATGATACATCCAAAGGCAGAAAATCCACAGCTGTGTGGTTCTGCACCTGAGTTTCTTAGCCCTGCTGTTAGAGCTAATGAGCCTAGACAGAATGCTCCAGCAATACAACTCAGTTCCTTTTTTAACTCCATGAAGTGCAAGCATACCCTAATCGGCAGGCAAAGAAATAAATAGAATATGTCCATAAGCCTGCCTTTTCCCAAAAAGGCTGAGTTATCACATTTTATGTGGTGTATATTATTATTTTAAATAATATACTTTAACCAGAGTTTCTTATGGACATTTTGAGGAAGTTTTTAAACATATACTATTTGACAGTTAACCAGTACACAGATATAGCTTCCCATGCCCTTCCTTACAATGACTTTCTTTACCTTTTAATTGGACAGAGACATAAAGTTATATCTCAGCAATGGTTAAAAAATAGTTATACCTCATCAAATACAAAGAATTAATAGGGAAGACAATTTTGGTCATTAATATGGTTTTCAAATATTGTAAATGCTTTTTAAGAGAATTAGTAACCAGTGCAAAAATTCAATGGACTGAGATTTTACGTAGAATGGCTGAAGTCAAGGGAACTTCAAATTAGGTTTAAATGCAAGTATTAATTCTTAATTCTGCTTTCCAGCAAAACTTCATTTTCTATGTGTTTCTTGAGATTTATATGCTCATTAAGACTCAGTTCCAATTTTGGCTTAAGATTACAAATTGGGTGGAAGCAGTGATTATTTCAATGACTAAAGCTAAGTATAGAACTCTAAAGCAACTTCTGATTGACTGTTTGTTTATCTGAACACTAAATCAAAAACAACTAAGTTATTAATGTAATATTGATATGCTAAGCAATTAGAGAAGAATTTCAGTTACAGTGTCATCCATACAGAATAATTTTAACATGAGTTATCTTTTTATAACTGTGGAACAATGCTAGTTAAGTAGTCTGCATGTGGAACAGACAGAAGAAATTAAAAATTGAAGTCTGAGAAGGATAAGTACATAAAAAAGTCTAAATATGAAAAAAGACTCAAGAGAAATCATGATGAACAGCACTGGAAAAATGATTTAATTAAATCTGATATATGACATAAGAAAACATTCATGAAATATAAAATACCAAGTGTATAATAAATTACGATACTTATAGAGATACTTGACATTTAAAATATTCAACTTAACCAGTCTGTGTGGTTTTTAGGTAAATGCTATTTGCTTGTTTGCATGTAAATATTAATTTATAAATGTTTATATTTTAAAAATCAATATAATTCACTAATTATGTGGCAAAATTGTGAATATTTGGATTTCTCATATATTTTTTCTGAATGTGGTGGATAGAAGCACATCAATACTCATGACCATGATCACAGGTAACTGTAGATGGCCCTTCTTGATCAAGGTGGTTGTACTATATGACCTTGGAAGCCCTTCCAAACTCAATCATTCTGTGATTCTGTGATACTCTACAGTTAAGATGGACATTTAGCTGTTTTCAATATCTTTATAATACACTGGTTAAGATCTTTTAAAATACCTTCTCTAAAATTTTCCCCATTGAAATTTTCTGGAATACATTGTTTCTGTATGAAATTTAAGTATTTAAAAATTTATTTTGCACTTTTTTTATTCTGAAGTAATATTCATTTAACCTCTGTAAATAGACACATAGTATCAGTATGAACATCTGGTCTCCAACCCTCAACCTATATTTCATAGTCTCATAGAATTGTTAAGGTTCAAAAATACCTCTAAGAACAACAAGTGCCATGGTTATCTCAGCACTGCCACATTCATCACTAAACCATGTCCACAGGTGCCACATCCATGCATTTTTGATCACTTCCAGAGATGACTCCACCACTTCCCTGGGCAGCTTGTTCAAATGCTTCATTGTCCTACTGCCCTTTACCTGAATATGTTTCTTCTGATACCCAGGCTATTTCCTCTCCTTCTGTGACTTGTTGCCTGGAAGAAGAGACCAATCCCCACCTCGCTACAACCTCTTTCTGGATACTTGTAGAGAATAATAAGGTTCCTCTCAAACTTACTTTTCTACAAGCTAAACAACCCTCATCTGCCCCTCAAAAGACTTATTCTCTAGTTCCTTGTCCAGCCTCATTTCCCTTCTTTGAACACATCCCAGCACCTCAATGTTTTTGTTGTATTGAGAGAACCTGTTGTTTATCCTCCATCCCCTGAATTGCCCCTGCACAACAGACTTGATGCTCTGGACTTGGGGAAAGAAGAAAAGTGAATAATCCAGATGATTCAGGAAAAGTTGACTATGCAAAGTTGATCTGACCACCTGTCTACATTAAAACTAGTGCCACCAGAAAAGCATTATAGACATTAATGTTTGATATTCCTTACCCAAACATCCATTTGCTATGCATACAATTTCCATAGAGAAGTTTGCTGCCTACCAGGAACTCAGATTCATGACATCATCATTACTGCCAGCAAGCTCATATCAGTGCCTGATAAGATATGGAACAGATGCTCTGAGAAGTTATATTTAAGAATATGGAAGACAGGGAAGTCATCAAAGATGGTTAATGTGGCTTCATGAAGAGCCAGTTAAACATAGCCTTAAGTGAGTTAGCTACTGACCAATAAGATGTTTCAAAATAAGTTTTATCTCCTCATCTTCCTGTTTTGAAAACCTAGCCCTATATTCTCACACCCTGAAATGTCCCTGAAGTAGATGTTCCTGACATAAAACACTTTATGTAGAGGGAAAATTTTGTATTTTATGAAATTTTTATAGAGGAGAATCAATTATGACTTTGTGTTTCTTTGAAACATAGACTTTAGTTTTATTTATATTATTTTGTTGTTCATTCTTCTTCCCCAGTCTGTGCTCCTTTATTTTTCAGTTTAGCAACTGAACACAAAATTCAATTACTCACTGAGCCTTGTACTTTAATTATCTGGAAATGGAAGTCAGTGTGGAACCCTGTATTGAGCTCTGAGAATCACTGCAGTATTTTTTCAAAGCCATGCAAATGAGAGAAAAAACAGACACAAAATTAAAAACCCAGTGTTTTAAAATATGTTTGCAACTTTACAAAATAATCAAAACCCTGGAAGGGCTTAAATATATACAGAAATATTCAGAATTTCTAGTTCTGACCTTCAAAAAATAATGTGCTTTTCTGCTAGCTGGTTTGAGGTGCAATTTTCAGACTGTATAAATGCCAAGTATGCAGGAACATAAAAGCTTTCCTATACTTTACAGAAAGAAAAGTTATTTCTTTGATGTAGCAGCATTTCTGAATCAGAATGACTCCCACCTTTTACTGGGCATCAGGCTAAATGGGTGACTGACAAAAGATATTGGCCATTCAAAGGACTCTAAAGGAAAACCCTAGCACATACTTGGGCTGAAATTGTTCACTTCATAATCCATTTTAACTTTTTACTAGTGTTCTCTATATATACTGGCGGGTTTTTTTACTTTGTTTTCTGAAAGAGAATTCTTCCACATTTTTTACAAAGCAACCACCTTTTATTTAGTGAATGCAAGGTGTTATTTCTTTTCTTGTTACTAATAATTCTCATTTCTACCTTTAGAGAAATGGAGCAAAAACTATGCTAATGTCTTCCTCATATCATTGCTGTGTAAGTTCAGAGGATATGTTCTGAGTGTTGAAAATGTACAATGAGGCATGAGAGAGCAACAATGCTCTCATTTATCTTCTTCACTGGGGTTTATTAGAAAAATAATATGATTTGTTCAAGTATGATTTCAACATTCCGTTCTGGAAAGTACCATGATATTAGTTAAGGCTAAATGTTTGGATTTGTTTGGTTTTGTTTTTGTGGGCTATGATAATTATTATTAATTATTTTACTTTACATTATTTTATTACAAGTAGGAAAGTAGTGAAAGCTTGTGCAAAAGAATTGGAAGTTATCATTATTGAGCTTCTATCCCATATTACTTCATTGAATATTCTATTATATTATTCGATTTTACATTGACCTGGTTTTGTTCCCCTGATTATAAGAGTCAGAGTATTGCTCAGAATGCTCAAGGTGGCTTCCATAATAAAAGCAGTTAAGCTTCAAACCTCCCCCTGTGCTCTTTAAAATACACGTGAGTTTTAAATTGATTGACTAAAACAAAACACCATTCTCATCCCTCAGGGGATTTATCAGCTGAACCTAGGTCACACTGTCAATTCTTGCGTTGTTTTCTAGGGATTCATTTTTGAAGATGACGAGAAGTGATGAAGCTTGGTCATATGAAAACCCTGAGGGATACAAAGTTTTATCAGGTGGTAGATACAAAACACAATTAGCCTTAAACCCAGCCATTTTAGTCCTAGTAAAGGCTTTATCTGAGTCAAGTTAATTGTGCCCACTCATTTAGGAATCTGTGAAAAGATCTACTGCTCATAGAAATTGTATTAATAACCTTTTATTTTCTCTACCATTTTCACCTCTGGCTTCTGTTATGACCACAAGCTAACACAATAAAGACTAACACAATAGAGATCTGCGATTTCCACAGTCAGGACAGATCTATCTTTATTTAGGTGGTATTCATTTTCAGCTGTTCCAGTCACTTATCTCTGAGGAACAGGACATCTACATCACATTAGAGCAACTTTGTATCTATTGGTATTTGTACATCTAGTGCTGTACTTGTTTACTTTCAACATATTTTATGCATTTTGCCAAGGTCAAACCACAACAAATATTTATAGTAGTTTAAGTTTACTGAATATGTCATAGCTGAACCAGTGGGTCTTTCAGATTTTTAATTCCACTGCAGAAGTAAGTAATTAATTAAATTCATGCTATTAAGCTATGTGCTTTTTTCATATATAGGCAAATTTGTACATGGATGAAGCCATTTTGAAAAAAATACTGTGATAATATTCATAGCTTTATAAGAACAAGCATATGCTATAACTAGCAATGTTGCAGATGTATCTTTGGACTCTCTTTTGTTGGTTAATCACCAGAGCAGAACAAATCCACACTGAACAAAACAATTTTATTCTAAGATAAAATTCTATTTGAGGATCCACCATTTTAATTTCAGTTTTTTCCCTACCACATACAATGTTAACTTCAAAACTTTCCCAAAACTGAAAAGTAAAAATTCATTTTCATGGTAAATTTCTAAATGAAAATTGAAATGTCTGCACTTCCTGCTATGTCCGTTAAGACCATGTGACTAACATGGATGCCACTGTTTGGTATGTTAGGCAGTACCCACCAGAAACAGACAGTCATAGCTTAGGTAAATAGTCACATAGATGTTACTGAACGAAGAGACATTTGCACATGCTTTAAATCCAAGTTCAGTGGTTGCAAAAGACCAGGCTGATATTTATCCAAATGGCAGGTTTCATACCTGGTAGACTGTTTCATGATACTGCTTACACAATTTGCAACTGCTACAACTTTCCATGTATCTAAATCAAAGATTGACTGATCAAAACCCAAGAAACAAATGTCATGGGCTACCTTTCTTATAACTTTATGTACGTTTTGCACCTTTCTGTAGCTAACACATTCATATATTTCTTGATTTCTCAACTTTTGTAATCTTGTATTAGTAAGACAAGAATAATAACGATGTGTTCTTGTTTGACTCACTTATTTCAAGAAATACAAAATATATCTTTTGTTTCAGAAAAAAACAACATCAGTCACACATCTGTAACATCCCTGTAATCACTCAGAGGATGTGGGGTAGCTCATGTTTCTACACCTTGCTCAAAAAGCCTTATATTTATTTTGAAATCTACAATAAATTCAGGAGGGAGGGGTTTCTATTGATCTGGTGTCCAACGTCCCTGACAACATTATCTTTAACCCAACTCTGGAGTCAGAGACTTAAATGGTTAGTGGCTTAAACATTGTTAAGATCATTTGTCCACTGTAGCAAATTGCAAAGAAACAGCTACTTATATATTGAAATCCACCCCTCCTGAATATGCTTATGGGGATTTGGACTGTGAAAAGACCTTGAGATAAGATAGGGTGGTACAAGGGTCCGACTATCCAGGTCAAATGAGAGGAATGTATCCCAAAGCATAAGAGATTGCATTGCTGACATTTGGCCACCTGCAGTAACTATCCAGGTGCTGTAAGAAACTGGTGCTGATGGCTCAAATAATTGCATGGCTGCCTGGATAGTAATGCACAGAGTGTCATCCCGGGTCCAAAAGGGCATACATATCTGAAGCCACAAACTGGATTTTCAGGTAAGGGAAGAGACTGATAAGAGTCAAATCCTGAAAGGTGGGATAGACCTTCCTATGATGCCAATGTCCTCCTTTACATGATAATTCAACTATGAAAACCCCTCAGGGGGAACTGAAGACATTCACACCTAGCGTGAGCTATTGAACCCTGAGATTAGCTCAGTTGGTTAAAACTTGGTTGTAATAATGCCAAGATCATGGGTTCAATCCCCTATGTGGGCCATTGACTTAAGAGTTGGACTCCATGATCCTTGTAGGTTTCTCTAATCATTTTAATAATTGGATTGTAACAGATGGGAATGAGTTACAGACCAGCCAGTCTGGATAAAGAAGTGTGCAAAGCCTTCTTTAAACTATTTTAAAAAGGTCCCTGTGTCACAGAGCCATGACACCTCTCATAAGAACAGTTTGCCTGGACACAAGTAATCAAAACTTCCAGAGAGTATCAGAGGGAACTCCTCAATAAAGGTACCAGATGGGCCAAACAGGGGTGATGCTGGATGTGCTGTTCACTAACAAGGAGATGCAGGATAGGCATGTGGTAATCAATGGCGTCCTTGGCTACAGTTATCATGAAACAATGCTCTTCGAGCTCCTGAGAGGAGTGAGAATGTAGGACACAGAAGCTGGACTTCACAAGAAAAGATTTTGCCTTATTTGGAAACAGATAGATTGTATTTCATGGGAAACAGTTCTGAATGGCAAAACACAACAGTTCATCCCAACAGTCGGAAAATCAAAGTTGCCTGGGTGACCTGGCAAAATGCCAAGCACTGACTAGAGGGTCAGAGAGCCGTCCCCCCTAGTGGAAAATGAGGGAGGAAAAGATAAAAAATCCTGGAACTAAAACTTAAAATGGCAAGATTTTTATATTTATACAGAAGAGGGTATATTCAAAACAAAATGCAATATAACACATATATACAAAGGTAAAAAGAAAATAACTCTACACCTAGTCACCCACCCAATAATACAGATTCCAACACCCAGACCCACAAAAATACCCCAAAAGACTCTTCTCAAGAAACACACAACAAGGAAAAGGGAGAGATTAACAACAAAAATGTTTAATTCCCCAAACCAAACCAACTGCAAAGTAGCAGTAAGCAGCGGTGAGGCCTGGTCCTCATAGGACAACACAGCAGGTCCACTCACTACCACTGTCATAAGAAAAAGACCCAGATAACTCCTCCCCACACAGTTTTTACTCTTGGTTTCATATAAGATGATATATCTCTTTGGTTGCTTAAGTCATCTGGCACCTGTCTCTCTTAATCTACGTAGCACCCTCAGGAGTACAAAACTGAAGCCTACCAAATCAAAGGCCAAACTAAAACTACCACATCAACATAAAGGGGTAGAATAGGAACAAGTTACAAAGGAAGAATTTAGAAACATTGCCTTAGATGCACAGATGGCTTCAGGAAAGTCAAATTGCTGAAGTTGGAGGGATATCAAAGGCAACAAGAGTTGCTTTTGCTATGTTAGTAGTAAAAAGGTAAGCAAGGACAAAGTGTTAATGCTGCTGAATGAAGGATGTTGTTATAGGGACAGTAGATAGAGAACACTGAGGTATTCACTGCCTTGTTTGCCTCAGTCCTCACTGACAAGTTGTGACAGGCCTTATGAGTTTGTGACAGGGCTCATGGAAGAGGGGAGCTACTACGCAGAGGGGGAGTTGAGTCAAGGATTGCTTGCAAGGCATAAATCCTCAAGAAGTCTCTGAGATTTGATGGGCAGTACCTAAGGGTGCTGAGCTATCAGACAAATATCCCTGCAAGGTCATTTTCCATTAGATTTGAAGTGTTATGGAGACAGAACTAGAGAAAAGTTTTGCACCCATCTTCGAAACATAGCAAAAAAACCTCAAAAACTTGAAAACTATGTTCCAGTTGGACTCCCTTTTGTCTGTGGGAAAGTCACAGAGGAAGAACATTTTATGGCAGGTAAGGGAGAAGGAAATTTAGAATAGCCAGCACAGATTTGCTGGGGGTAAAATAGACCTGCCCAACATGACTTCCTTCAGTAACAAAATAACTAGATATGTGGATGCGGGTAGAATACTGGATGTCATTTATTTATCATTCATTCCATACTAACTCTCTTCAATTATCCATCTAGACTATAAACACTTAGTGGCAGAGCTTTTCTAGAGCTCTGCATTCTTACCTTGCTGAGTATAGAAAGGTCTCAGTACATTTCAACTATACAGTATTTTCAAGAGAAAAGGTGATCTGCAAAGTGGCTTAGGTTGTAACACCCCAAGTCTTGGAGCTATGAGCTTACCAAGGAAGTTTTACTTTAATAACATACAAGACTCCAAAAATATGCCTGTCAAATTATTAGAATTGCCCTCAGTGCTTTAAAAGCCTCAAGAGAGACTGCAAAGGAGAAGATATAGTACACTTCTCTTAGAAGGTACTTTACTGATAAACTCTAGGAAATAGATCTTGGTAAAAGTTTAAAAGGTAACATACAACCAAAACAAACTTTCCACAAAGCATTGACTTAACACATGCTAATCCATACAATTTTGCAAAATCCAACCATTTCTTTACAAGTTATCCAAAATATTAAGAAAGGAGATTAAGAGAAGAAGAAGGAGTAAAGAGAGAGAAAAAAGAGAAAATAATCTAACTACCACCAGAGTTCTGTGAGAGTCTAGCCTCCACATGGCCAGATGATAGAGCTCAAGCAAAAATGAAGACCACATTTTGCTGTTTTTATGTGCTTTGGCCTGTTGTGGCAGTCCCTCTCAAGTGGGATTTCTGGACCACTGGCCACTTTGGGGCTCCAGGGCAGGGTAAGAGGGTTGGTGCTCCCTCTGTGTCAGCCAGTCAGAGGCTGGGTTAGAGGTTCCAGAGGACATGGTGTGGGTGTGCTCCCAGACTGCCTTTGACTGACAGCTGCTCCAGGGTCATCGCAGTAGTCTCACAGGGGCTGGTATTACCTCATTGAAATTCTACGTGTCAGTTCACCCCGCAACACACACTTGAGTTGGTCCAACCCAATAATAAATATAATAATCCAGTGTTTCAAACATGTCACCTTGAGGTTCAGAAGTATCTTTGTATATTTGTACACAGCCTGAGTACATATGGCATTCCTAAACAGCTTTTCAACTACAAAGAAATTGGTCCACAACAGACTTGGATGGAGCTGCAGTGTACACAGCAGAGATCTCCCTAGTCTTCAAGTAAGAGCTGAGAGTCTAATGTCTGGGCATTCCTGACTTGTGTTCAACAGTGTCACTGATCTGCTCACTAGTACAGCTGTGGCCTTCTGAATGTCACTGAAATAAAACAAATCAATCTCTCATGAATGACTTCTAAAAAGAGAAAATAAAATAACACTGTACATATATTTTTTACTGGCCTACCTTTCTCAAAAAGATTATTAACATTGATTCTCACACTGTGTTCTGTGGGATATTCTAGTAAAATGAGCAATGTCTGTGAAGGTCAATGAAGCAGAACATAAGCAGAACATAAAACAAGTTTCTCTTAAGCCACCCTGTCAAATTTGGTTCTGTAAATAGGTTAGTTACACAGTCTATCAGATACAGTGAATAATTGTACTACATGATTATTTTGTTTGCATTGCAGATTTCACCCCCATACCGAAACTATAAAAGACATTAATCTACATGAATTTCACTTGAATGTAATGTTGAAAGGTATTTTCCTTCCTTCCTTCCTTCCTTCCTTCCTTCCTTCCTTCCTTCCTTCCTTCCTTCCTTCCTTCCTTCCTTCCT
>JAOXXN010000458.1:0-12609 GCA_026770055.1 Myrmophylax atrothorax | reverse complement strand
GTGGCTGAGGAGGGGGAGGGGCAGGGCGAGGAGGAGGCGCTGGGACCGCTGGAGGAGGAGGGGAATGGTCAGGCGTCCTTTGGGGGGTTGGGCCCCTTACAGAGGCGATTTTGGGGGACTGAGACCCCTGGGGAGGGTTATGGAGGCATTTGGGGTCTGAGACCCCTTCGGGGGGAGTTGAACCCCTTGTTGGGGGCTATGGGGGGCATTTGGGGGGCTGAGACCCCTTTGGGGAGTTCTAGAGGAGTAGCCCCTTTGTGGGGATGGATTGGACCCACACTTTGGAGGTTTTTGGAGGTTTTTGGAGGTTTTTGGGGTGGTTGGAGGGTTTTGAGGGTAATTTGCAGTCCAGGCTCTCCCTGGGGATGTCTGGAACACTTATTGGGGGGTCTGGGTGGTCTCTAGTGACTCTTCTGCCACCACAGGCCCTGGTGACTGACCCATATTGATTTCAGGACAGTCTGACCCCAAAAGTGACCCCAAAAGTGACCCTGACACCCCCTAACTCTCTAACGGTATTTTTAGAATGGGAAGGCAGGCATTACTTAGAGTGCTGGGGGGGTGTGAGGTCACTCCCCAAACATGCACACACTTGCAAAATGTTTCACTATTTACACATTTTAGCAAACAATAAAATTCATGTTTATTTGCTAGAAATTACATAACTCTTTGTTATTAATTAGTGTTTTATCCTCCATTGGTCATTAATTTCTCACTTCTCATGCTAATTAGTCCACGTTTTCAGTTACTTTGTTGTCTTTTTCCCAAATATAAAGTGTTTGTATTTGGAAAACAAATACAAATACAATTGCTGAGTTGTCTTTGTTACTTTCTTCTTTATCTTTGATTGAGGGACAATGCACAGGGTTAAAAATCAGCAGACAGGGTAAAATGCAGCTGCTGCCCCTGGATGGAACGTGGTCCATGTGCCCCACAAAGGCTCCCTGTGAACAATAAGCACCTGCTGGGGGGGATGGAACGGAGGGTGGAGCGGAGACACCGCAGCCTCGCTCCATAGAAATCCCTGCAGGGAGGGGAACGTGGGGGGGCTTTGTAGTTCATAGGACCACACAGTACCTGATAACCCAGGGGGAGAGATGAAATGTTCTGCAGCCAAGCCAAGAACCAGGTCAAAATGTCCCTTCTCAGGCACCAACCTACAACCACCCCACTAAGTACGTGAAGCCCAGCAAGAGAATTTTACATCAATCAGAGATAAAATAATTACAACTAAAGTCACTCAAGCTCCACCTAAATCTGTAGAAATAGCATAAAAATAAGTAGGAAATCGGGGGAAATTTGTGGAAGACTCCACCAAAACTGCTGGGATAGCCAATGGGCTGAACTTCTCCCCTACAGGGAAACCTGTTGGGTAACAAACATCCTTTGAGTGCTAAATGCTGCTTTTAGGGTCAGAGCTTGTGCCTGTGCTTGCTCTGCAGTTCAGCAGATTGCTTTAAGCATATTCTTGCAGTCAGACCCTGTCCCTGAAGACCCTCAAACCTCATTAACCTGTCACATTTGTATTACTAAAGAGAGTTATTCCATGAACTGTCTAAGGGAGTCCTTTCCAGGAGCTGCAGTTGCCAGCAGCAGATAACACCTTGGGAGGGCCTTCTGAGAGGTCTCCACACTGTTGGCTGAGCCCCCCAAAAGGGCAGTCAAATCACCCTCTGATCCTGTGAATCTGGTCAGTGAAGGGTCCCCTCACGGGACACCGACAGACTGGTCAGACAGAAGGGTTTCAACTTCCCTGGGGCACTGACAGGCAAATAAAACACTGAGGGTGGAGAAAACCTCCCCTCTCTGAGGGTCAGGCCAACCCCTTTTCACATCATGGAATCAAAGGGGCCATTGTGGCAGTGCATGGGCTGATTGAAGCCAAGGATCCCTGGGACACTGTGGGATCTCATGGAATCAAGGGGCCTTTCTAACACTGTGGAACCTCTTGGAATCAAGAGGCTGTTGTCAGATTTCATGACCTCAAGGAAACACAGGAAATCCAGGATGCTGTGGAATGTCATGGAATCCAGGGGCCTGTACAACACTGTAGAACTCGTTGGAATCAAGGAGCCATCGCAACATTGCAGGGCCTTTGGAAATAAAGACACCATTGTGGCAATGCAGAATCTCATGGAATGAATGCACCTTTGTGACTCTGTGTGGCCTAATGGAATGAAAGGCACCCTGAGATGTGGTGGAATCTTCTGGATGCAAGGGGCCTTTCTGACACTCTGGAACCTCATGGAATCAAGGTGCTATTGTGACACTTCAGGGCTTCATGGGATAAAAGGAAACCTGTGACAATTTGGAACTTACAAAATCATCAGGCAATTGTGACACTGAGGAACCTCATGGAATTGGGAAGCCACTGCAGCGCTTCAGGCTTCATGGAACCAAAGGAAACCTGGGACACTGTGGAACCTCATGGAATAAAGTGGTCATTGAAATATTGAGAAACATCATACCATCAAGGGGCAGCTGTGACTCTGCATGGCCTAATGGAGCCAGATGGACCATTGTGACACCGTGGAACCTCCTGGAATCAAGGAGCCATTTAGACAGTGCAGGGTCTTATGGAATCAAAGGAACCTGTAAAACACAGGATTATTATATTAATTATTGGCTCAGTACAACTCAAGTGTGTGTGTGGGAGGGGAAGGGACAAGTCAAATTTCATGAAGGTGAGGTGGTGCCCTGTTCCATATCCCACGCCCCTTGGGCAATTTTGGAGTAGCTGCCAGGGAAAAGCAGTCTGGGAACAGTTCCCCTCAGCACTGCCCCACAGCACTGCACCATAGCACTGCCCACAGCACTGCCCACAGCACTGCCCCACAGCACTGCCCCACAGCACTGCCCACAGCACTGCCCACAGCACTGCCCATAGCACTGCCCCACAGCACTGCCCCACAGCACTGCCACTGAACTGTGGCACTTGGGGACACAGTTCAGTGGTGAAGATGCCACTGTCAGGTTAATGATTGGACTCCATGATCTTAGAGGTCTTTTCCAACCTTAACAATTCCATGATTCTCTGGTGACTCAAGCACTTCCCTGGTCATTGTGTCTTAACCCTTGATAACCTTCAGTCATCCCTTTGATGACACAGTCAAGGAACACACCAATGATTTTCACAGTGTTCCTGGATCACAGGCTGTCCAGAGCCAAGGCCATTTCCAACAGCACCTTGTCATTCCTGCACATCAGAGTCACCTGAAGCCTCCAGGCCCTCCACGCTGACAGGCATACCAGAGGCAGCCAAGGGCTGTCCTGCCAGGCTGCACAGGCCAGCCCTGTGTCTTTCTGGCCCTGGGCACAGAAGGCTTTGCTCTGCTCAGGGGCACCTCAGTCCCTCTCCCATTGCCATGTGCCACCCACCCCAGCAGGCTCTGGAGCAAACCAGGGCTGGGCTCCAGCACATCTCTGCTCTGACAGAAAAGAACCTGCAGTCAGGGAGTGGCAGAGGACAAAGTCTTGTTCAACCAACCTGAGAAATTAATGGGATCAGTGACCTCCTGTATTCCTGGGGACATTAATGACCCTGTCTGTCAGTTTTGGCAGCAGTGAGGGGACTGCAGATTTCAATTAAGTAAGAAGAGATCAAGAGTTGACTCAGTGTCAGAGAGACCCAGTTTCAGGTGGCTCTGAAATGGACCAGCCAATGCCCAAAGCTGAGCCAATAAGCAAATCTAGTGGCACCTCTGTGATAACCCTTTGGAGAAAGGATAAAACCCAGGGTGCCTTAACTGAGAGAGGAGTGAGAGAAATGTGAGAGAAAAAACCCTGCAGGCACCAAGGTGAAGGAAGAAGAAGGAGGGGGAGTGAGAGAGAGACTTCGTGGGCACCTGGCAGCCAAAATCCCCTGACAGTCACAGCTGAGCTCAACACAAAAGCTCCTTTAGATCTGGAAGTTCTTTGCAGCAGCGTTTTAGCAGAGCTGCCACATGGGCCAGCAAAGGGGATGCTGAGCTGGGTCTGAAACCTGTGTAAGCCTTGTGAGCCTTGGATGCAGTGGAATGATCAAGTGTTTTGGCAGGAAGGGACTTTTGAAGTTCATCTAGTCCAACCACCCAGGAATGAGTAAGGACATCTTCAACTCAGGTTATGAAGTGTCCTGTCCAACCAGATCTTGAATGTTTCCATGGATGAGCCATCACGTCTTTGGGCAACCTGTGCCAGTGTTTCACCATCTTCACTGTAAAAAAGTTTCTTTAGTTCTAATCTGCCCTCTTTTAATTTAAAGCTGTTATCTCTTGTCTTATCCCAGCCTTGTCTAGACCCTACAAAAAGATGCATCCTCCCCCTCCATTCAAAGGGATTGGATGGGAGTGTTTCACTGACAAGGAGATGGGTACCTTCACACACAGAGATATTGATGTGTCCACACATCTCTGCCTGTGTGTGTGTGAATTGACAGTGGTGTGAATGTTGTTATTGTGACTTTATAATTAAATCACTTTTACAATTGTAGCAAATGCTGTGGAATCACTTGATAACTGTTATATTGGTCAAAAATTAAGTGGTGCTAATGCCTTTTGCCTCCTTATTTCTTGTTTCCAAATCATTTCCACCCTGACCCTCTTGCATTCAGTTTCTCTGTAGGTAATTCCATTTTATAAAAAGAACATAAATTCTTTGTGAGGTTCACCTTGAAATCTTCCTCCTCAACTAAACTAGGAACCAACTCAAATTAGCTGTGCAAGTCTTGAAGACTTGAAGACAATTAAAGGAAGGGAAAGAAGCTTTTTTCTGTATTTTAATGATCCCCACAGTGTATTTGGACCTGCATCCATGATCCTGAGGTGCTGAGAGAAGATTGAAGAAGCTGCTCAAGAAGTCAGAAGGAAAACTCCAAGTCCCTTGAAGCATCAATGGGCCCCACTGAGGGCAGGCACTGACAAAGCCTCCCCAGGAACTCCTTAGAGCAGATCCTTGGAGGCCCTGATTGCAGGGAGACAAAGGCTCTGTGCAGGCACCTGCAATGCTGAGAAAACCCTGGGCTGGTTGGAGGAAGCACAAAGGCCAAGGCCTGAGCCCCAGGCCCTGGGACAGCAGGTCCTGTCCCTCACAGGTGGCTCAGGGCTGTTTGTGGGGCAGTGGGATGTGAAGGGAAAGAACAACAAATGTCCAAAACTGTGCAACCCCTCCCAGCCTCCTCAGGGAGGGCTGAGGGAGAAACAAAGTCCAGAACCTCAAAAGAAATTTCATTGTGGTGGTCTCAGTGATAGAGGCACCAACCAGAGACCAGGGGACAAAGCCCTGGGTGCCTTCATGCCTTCTAGCCCTGCCAGAGCCCTTGGCCATCTGTGCTGCAACCAGTGCTGCCCTGTCCCTGCTGCTCCTCTGGCCTTGCTGGCTGCACACACCCATCCTGTGTTCCCACCAGCCCTCCCAGCAGCATTTCTGTGCCCTCACTGATGTCTCTGCATTCATCACTGGCTGTTTCCTGAGCACAAAGCCATGGGATGGTCCAGACTCCCTCTGGCTGACCTGTTGCACCTGCAGATTACATTTTGAGTGATATTTCAATTTCCTCTCTACCAGTTTGAAACTTCCAAGCTGCTGTTTGTGGAGGTTTCCTTCTCTTTCCAGTATATAGAAAAACTCCGGCCTGGTAGATCTCCTCTGGACCATCTCCAGTTCTTCCTCATCACTCCATGATGGGGAGCCCCACAGACAGACAGAGCAGTCCAGATGAGGTGACACCAGGGATGAGACCAGAGGAGTGACAACTCCCTTTTCTGTGTGGCCACACTCCCTCCAAGGCAGCCCCATGTCCAGTTGCCCTTATTAACTTTGATCCCGAGCCCCTCTGCCACAGCACGTCCCTCACAGAGCCCAGGCCCTTCTCCTCAGGGTCACTCCAGAGCTGTTCAGGTCCCTGTCGTCATCTCTGGGTCATTGTGCCCCCAGGGCAGGACTGGCTTCTTTGCCTTCTGAAACTCCAGCAGGTTTGTGTTTCCAGAGCCCAGAGCTCCTCAGGGCCCCTGAGAGGGACTCTCAGCTGGGGCAGCTCTCATTGTGTGTGCACAGGTGGCTCAGCTGCCTCTGGGTGCCCAAGGCTGCTGCTGCCTGTCAGGGAGGTGACAGATGTCACCTGGCAGCCCCTTCCCAGCCACGGGCCCTGTGAGATGCTGAGGCACAGCTGCCTCCTCACAGCATTGCCACCCATCTGTTCCTTGTGTCCCACGAGCTGATCTGGTCCAGGTCACCTCACATTCCTCTCCCAACACCTTGTGCCTGCTCTGTGCCCTCAAGGTCCTTCCTCTGCTCCCAATGACTCTGTGTCAGTAGTTAATGGTCAGGGGTTGGGGTTCAGAGTTCAGGGTCAGGATTAGGCAGAAGCTTAGGGAGGTTTGGTTTTCTGCTGACAGCGAGTGGTTCATATTTAGAGAAAATGTTTTTTGGTCTTGGTTAGGATTAAAGCTTGGGGTGTCATACTAACAATAAAGGTTTGGGATTCGGATGGGCATTAGAGTCCAAACGAGAGTCTGGAGTGCTGGGTTTGGCCTTTTCCTTTGAGGTCAGGTTGAGGCTGGGATTAGAGCAGTGGATTCCTTTCAGTGAGAGGGGCAGCACTTTTAGATTGGGGCTTGAAGTCAGAAATTTGGTAAAGGTCTGTCAGAAGTGTTTTCACAGTCAGTGTTTCAGCACCCTCAGCATGACCTGAACCTGTTTTAACATCATCAAAATGTTTCCCCTCTGTTGTCCAAGCTCCTCTTTCCTTCCCCAATTATCCCAGTTCCTCCCAACCTCCCCAGAACTTCCATCTGGATGGGCTTAGCTTTGTGATAACGCTGTGCAACCTCATGGAGTGAAAGGGCCATTGTGACATGCTGGGCCTTAGGGACAAAATAACCCTGAAATATTTCGGAACCTTATGGAATCAAGGGGTCACTTTGACACTGCTGCGTGTCATAAAAATAAAGGAACGCTGGGACACTGAGCAGCCTTTTCAAATCAAGGGGCCACTGTGACACCACAGGGCCTGATGGAGCCAAAGGAACCGAGGGATGCCGTTCAACCTCATGAAATCAAGATGGAATAGGGACACTGGAACCTCATGGAAACAAGGGGTCATTGTGACACTGCAGGGCCTCATGGAACTAAAGGAACCCAGAAACACTGTGGAAAACCATGGGACCAGTAGGCCATTGGACATTCAGGGCCTCAGGCAACCCAAGGGGCTCTGTGGACATGGTGTAACCTCATGGAATCAAGGGGCCATTGTGACAGTGAGGAACTTTATGAACTCAAGGGGCCACTGTGACACTGCAGGATCTCATGGAACAAAAGGAACCCTGGGACACAGTGGAACCTCATGAAATCAATGGTCCATTGTGACACTGCAGGACATCATGGAACAAAAGGAATATGGGAACAGTGAGATACCTCATGGAATCAAGGGGCCATTGTGACATGCGGGTCCTCATGGAACAAAAGGAACCCTGAGACATTTCAGAACCTCAGGAACTAAGGATCCACTGTGACCCCAGAACTCCATGGGATCAGCAGACCTGCTGCCTCTGCCCTGCTGCCACATGGACTGGAGTTGCAGCTCTGCCACCACTTGGGCCCCTCTGGAGTCAGCGTTTGGTTCAGCAGCACAACTTGTCTCATATGAGACATTTTACAGATTTTGCTTTGCCGCCTCTTTCCACTGGTTTTACTTTTTCTTCTTTGTTCCTCCAGGGGGGCAAAGGGGAATGGGAAGCACGTGTTGAACACCATTTCTATCTGTACACAAAAGGGAGTTGGGGCAAGGGTGTGGGAGAAATGAAGCTGTTTCTCTGTCTCTCTGTTGTTGGTTTGAACTGTTCCCTTGGTATTGTTGCTTTTGCTGCTGTATTTCTGGTCACCAAACTTGGTGGGGAATAAAAGGGGAGTGAGTTCATTTTACTGGAGTTCCCATTCCAATATTGGTCTTTAAACCAAGGCTAGTTACTCAAGGGCTCCCTGAAATTGGTATCATAAAAAAAAGATTTGAAAATGCAGATTGTCCCATTGCATAGAGAGTTAATAAAGATGTTCTGTATTGGTGCTCAAGGGCTGATCACTAGGGGATCTCACCAGGAAGTTGCTGCCAACAGGACTTTGTACCATTACTTTAATTTGAAACTCCTCGTTCAGCCAAATTCCCACCTATCACATGTTCCACTTCTTTAGTCCAGCTGTCACCAATCTGGCCATAAGGAGACTATGGGAGACCATGTCAAGGCATTCCTAAATTCTGGGTGCACAACTTCCCCCTCATTTCCCTCCCAAATGGATTCTGCAATCCCTTCCCTTGTCCTTCCCATGCCTAGAAATGGCTGCAGGAGGACTTCCCACATCCCCTTCCCTGCTGAGCCTGACCAGTCAGTAACTCTTCCACTCCTCCCTCCTGCCCTGTTTGCACACTGGTTCCATGTTGGCCTTTCCCAAGTCCCCAGGCACCTCTGGGTTGGCTCTGGCCTTTCCCAAGGGGTTTGAGAGATGTCACAATGACACTGCCCAGTCTTTTCAATATCCCTGGCACCAAAGGCCTTTTCCATATCCCACAGTTCTAGTTTAGTGCCCACAACACAACACAGGCCTGTCCAGCTCCTTGGGGCCATTCTGAAGGGAGGCAGCAGGGATTTCTTCCTACAGACCCACCACTCCAATGGTGTCTCTGTGCACTCCATGGCTGTCCTGAGCATTTTCCCTGGTGCCTCCCAGCCTGAATGTTTCTGACCATCAGGCTGTAGGTGAAAGGGGTGAGCAGGTGCCTGATGATGATGTAGAAAAAGGACTGTGCCAAACTCTCTCGGGAGGGCTCTGCTGGGCAAGGGTGGGGATGCTGCAGAAAACAGTGGCCCTGGTGAGGTGAGAGGGGCAGGAGGAGAGACCTTGTGCCTCCCTGTGCTGGGTAGGAGCTGCCCCAGGCTGGCAGCTCTGAAGCACACAGAGGATGCCCCTGGGAATGGAAAAGGAGGACTGGATCTAGAAATCAGGCTGGGAAAGCAGAGCAAGAGTGTCATAGTGTCACTGCAGGAGATTTCCATCCCTGGGACAAGGTCACAGAAACAGGGGTCCAGTACATTGGGGCTGCAAAAAGTGTCTGGGACAAGAAGGAAATGATGACTGTGGATGACAGAAATGCCCTGAGTCAGGGTGCAGCTCTGCTGGAGACAACCCTTCCAGTGCATGAGTCTTGCAGAGAGCAGGGCTGGCAAACAGCCCAGTGCTGGTCATGGGATGTGGCCACCAGCAAGAAAAACTCTGTTTATGCCAAAGGTGCAGGAAATGGCAGTGACAGTGCTGGGAGCAGAGACTGTGCTGTCCCCAGTCACAGGACATTCAGGGTGGTGAAACTGTAGCATGTTTGCAAGTTTTCCTCCAGCAGTCCCATGATGAGGCTCTTCCCAAGCACAATTACAGGGCAGGTCATGAGGGAGAGGAGAACAAGATTTTCTGAAGGTTGTGGTCAGTCCATGTACCCATTGGGAGAAACTCCACTGATGATGTCTAAATACCCTAGTCCCCTTTGTCCATATTTTGCTCTTCCCTTTACCTTCTTTAATTTCTTCCTTCCCCTCTGTCCTGCTTGGACAGCTGTGACTGAGAGCATTTGTTTCTGTTGGGTGCTCACTGAAGCTGTGCAGGCAGCTCTGAGGGGTGACCCAGGGAGGTGTGTGTGCCTCTGGCTGCATCCCACTGCCCAGCTGTGCTCTGTGCTCTGGGAAAGGGCAGGAATGCTGCCTGCTGAAGGGCAAAGCTGCTCCTGCCTGCAGAGCCCTTTCTGCCTGCACAGGGGAAATGCTGCCCAGCCAGGCTGCTTTGCTGCTGGGCAGGGAAAGTGACAGACCAGAGGGCAGGGCAGGGGGAGGTAGCTGCCAGGTTCATTTGCAGTGAACTGGATAAGGCAGGTGGGAGAATTCTGATTGGGATAGTGGCGGTTGATCCTGGAGTCACACCCAGAAATGTCAGAGATCGGACAAGTGTCCACACCTGAGTTGGGCTCATGCCCTGCTCACACACACAGGGCTGTTCAGAGACACAAGTCCTTCCCTTGCACACACACAGACATTTCCTGGCAGCAGGTGCAGTGTCTCCCTGGGCTCCTGCTGCCACTGCCAGGGGTTGGAGGCACCTCAGCCCTGCTGTGTGTCACCTGCTCTGTCCTGTCTGAGATGCCCAGTGGCCTGAGGGATGGACACAGAGAGTTCTGTGCTCAGAAGCACATCCCAGGGCTGCATCCAGGGGATTTCCCAGGGAACATTAGTCTAAAATAGAAGTAACCTCTAGACAATCTCTGTCCCAGAGTACTTCCCTGCACAAGGAATAAATGATGGTGTTTGTGCTCACTTGGATTCATGTCATCACAAGCACACAATGTGCATTCCTGTCTTTATCATACAGTGCAAACATGGAATTCTGACCACGTCATTTTGTGACCCTCCATCTTGGGTGAGAGGTCAGGGCTTGATAATGGGTTGTTATTGGCTGGTCTGTGATAATTGCCCTGGGACTCCTTCACTGGGATGTTCAGCAAACAAAGGCACAGCCCAGGTCCTGCTCTGCTGGTCCATCCAGTCTCTCAGAGGAGCTGTGTCTGGGCAAGGACACTGCTGTGTGCCCTCACTCTGAACTCTCTCTCACTTGAGCTTTTCAGTAAGCTTTCCCTCCCCAGGACATTACCATGCCTGGACATCTCAGCCCCTCACTGAATCTTGCCCCCTTCCTTCCACCACCCCAGACAAGCTCAGCAGAACATCCTTACTGGGGCTGGTCCCACAGCAGGAACTGGAGGCCAGTGAGAATGTGCATTCAGCCACAGGCTGAAGTGATTCCCCACCTCAGGCCCTTCACAGCCACCAAAGCCAAACTTGCTTCCAGGAGAGCATGAAAGAATTGACCCAGCAGCTCCTCAGGCAGCTTCAGGTACAGGGCAGCCTTCCCAAAACTGGGACCCACAGCAAAGTGTTTCTCTTTCCACTCTCACAGGCACCAACAGGGTGTCCTGCTCTTCTCCTGGCACATCCCATCTCCCCACAGAGCCTTTCCCCAGGGGACCACATCTGTGCTGGGCTGACCAGCCATTCCTGCAGCCCCTCCCCATGCTCCCAACAGTTCCCAAGCTGGGGATGCTGCTCTGCAGGGCACAGGGCCTGTGGTGCCCAGGGCCATGGGGGGACTCTGCTGGGCTGTGCTGGTCAGACTGGGAGGCAGAGCCAGCTGATGGTGGTCCCTGCCACTGATCCCCTGCCACACGAGCTCTTGTGTGTCCATGGAGGGTGCTCAGAGGGGCCCTGCCTTGTTCCAGTGCTGGGAGATGGGTCTGGGGGCTGCACTGGATCCACCCATGGAAGTTCACTGCGGGTACGAGAAGTCACTTGCAAGAGTTTTTCCCTGTCCCTGCTGTGTCCCCTAAGATTGCAAAGCTCTGGTTCTCCAGTTCACAGTGAGATTTAGCACTTTCTCTCTGGGTGACTCCACCCTGGGCAGGATTCTGCTCCAGGGCTCCATTCACTGCTGACTTTATGGGATGGGCTGTCCCTGCAGATGGTCTGTGCCCTCCTGACAGATCCTGATTTCCTCCAGAAAAGTGCTCACCTGCCACCAGAGCCATCCCAAGCTGCAGAGCCTCAGGCAGGTGACCAGGAGATCATTTGACATCTGTGTGGGCACTGAATACACACCTGTAATATGTGAACTGGCCCTCAGGTCTAAAATACCACAGTGGGACCCTGATCTCACTGCACTGTCTCCCTGGAGAAGCAAGCAAACCAACAACCCTCTCTGGAGTCTGTTTCTTGGGCTTGTTCTTCAAACTGCCTTTGAAAGAGGACTTAAACCTTCAGGCACTGCCATACGAGATCCCTTTGTCTGATGCAAACACTGCTGTGGAGCCAGCTCTGTCCCAGCAGTGCCCAGGGTATGTCCCTGCCTGTGGTCACAGCATGGCCACCCAGCAGGACTGTGACCAACCACCGAGAGCACTCAGGCCTTCCTCAGGGGTGCAGAAGAGAGTGTGGAAGTGGAAAGAAAGCAGCTCAGAAAACAAGTTCTTGTGCTCCCTGGCAGTGCTGCTGTGCTGGGACACTTTTTTATCTGTAGCTCTGAATACAGGATCAGCCCCTGATGCTTCAGAGAGGTACCAGAGAAAGGATTTCATGCAAAAAAAAAAAAAATTCTGCAAGTAAATCAGTTTTCTTTATATGCACAACTCCTCATTTAGACAGTGCCAGGATCAAATTCAAAAGGTAAACAGAAGACTAAAAGTTTGCTGTGGAAAAACATCACAAGAATAAAAAGCCCAACCACCCAAACTATGGGCCTGTAATGAGTTCCATTCTGAAAGCTATGGAGGAGAAAACAGGCACTTTATTGCTTACAAAAAGCATCCAGTCATCATTTTCCTCACAGCATCCTTGAGCTCCTGGTTCCTCAGGCTGTAGATGAGGGGGTTCAGTGATGGAGGCACCACTGAGTACAGAACTGACAGTGCCAGATCCAGGGATGGGGATGAGAAGGAGGGAGGCTTCAGGTAGGCAAAAAATGCAGTGCAGATAAACAGGGAGACCACGGCCAGGTGAGGGAGGCACGTGGAAAAGGCTTTGTGCCGTCCCTGCTCAGAGGGGATCC
>JAOXXN010000455.1:568199-593325 GCA_026770055.1 Myrmophylax atrothorax | reverse complement strand
GACATGAATTCTTACTTTAATTCTCTCCCTCTGCCCAGAGGTCCCTTTAAACAGACAAAATAAAGGCCAGTTGGCAAAAAATGCAAAATAAATGGACACACAGTAGAATATTTTTGCAATTACAAGCTGGTTCACTAGAAACACAGACACACAGCATAAAAATGGAGACAGAAGTTAATGAAGAAAGGGGGTACATGTGTCACATTATTAGCAATGCAAAAGACCAGCTTAAGCATGTGTTTCCCTACGTCAACTATAAAAAAGGTGCCTTTTAGCAAGTATGCACAGAATTTGCTTAGTTATTTCTAAGAAAAAAAATCAGAACACTTTACTATTTTTGTTCTATATTACAGTCATTATTACTACCTGTTTATAAAATGTAAACCCTTCCTTGCAGTTAAGATTTACAGAAGTCATCACCTTTGTCCACTCCTTACATAATCAGTCCATGGTGACAAAAATAAACTGATTTAATTTACATCTTTTTGAAGTAATTACTGATATGTTATGGATTATTAGTTGTGTGTGGCAGAAACAGTGGTCAGTACTGCAACATGTGAATGGCAGCAAAATATTTCTTGAAGACTGGTGCTGGGTCTGCAGTGCTACAAGCTTCTGAAGCATCATGTAATACTGATGTATGCAATTATTTTATCTCCAGAACTATTCAAACAACGTATGTCCAGCACCCAGTAATGGACAATAAAACCTGATGATGGATTTCCCAAACAACTGCAGTTGTTCTTACTTATCCCCATCACATCTTGTTTCTTAATATGTCTTGGTTAAAGACAAGAATGCAAGGTAAAATTTGGCAAGGCAGTTTTTCTTCTACTAGTAAATAACTAGTGAATCAGATCACCTGTAGAAAGTGGTATTTGGTAAATTGCACTGTCCTGGGAGTATTTCTACTCTGAAAAATGACAAACATGAAGTCTATATTTAAAGTTGCTAAAATGGGATGTTATCAAAACTGATCTGCAAACTAATATTTTTAAGCCAATATAATACAGTATAAATGTGTTGCATTCCTGTTTCTATAAAATTTACTGCCATGAGAAAAAATAATCAGCATCCCCAGAGTGTGGCATTTGTCCATCTGTCACTTGTATACATGATACAAACCTCATGTTGAGATTCTGCTTAATGTACAGCAAATACCTGCTGGACAGATTAGGAGCCAAATATGATGGTAAACTAGAGGAAGGAGCACAACCATGCCACTCTGCCCCTTGAGAGTCCCAGTGTTCTACAGATCAGCTTTTGGGGTCATTCAGTGCTGACCCCCTTTGTAGAGGATGTGGGGCTATCTCGAACGGGTAGCAAGTCATAATGACAGGGAATATGGCTGTTTTTTGGAAGATCATAAGGATCCTGGCTGAAACGTCCGCTGCTGCTGAATGCTCCCTGGACAACACTCACCGTGGGTTCTGTGATAAAACAGAGCACATACATTCAACATTAGAAAGGGCAAAGAGAAGGAAAACTCTGTGTTTCATTTCAGTTTCTGCTTCAATGTAAAGATTCCTTTTCGTGCTGAGTCCCTGAAATGCAGGTTTAGAAACCAAGGTTGGTGTTTAGGTGTTTTGGCTTCACACTTGCAGACTTACAGCAGGGCCCTGTCATGAGGATATTCACTGACAGAAGCAAGTGGACCAGCATCTCTTTTTCATGTCTGAGCAAACTTAAAAAAAACCAAAACAAAATAAAACACCCTGAATTTGTGGTTTTTAATTACGATTTTGTAACAGTCCTGAAAGGCACAATTGGGATGTTGATGGATTTTAATCTCTTAACTGGGTACAGAAAAGGAAAATGTATCCTATGGTACAGGACACAATTTATTCCGGTCCAAGGATTGTCAGGGTAGCTACCATTCCACCAGATGCCAAAGTTTTCTGTAACTACGCTAATACAGTAACTAGACAGGGCTCATATTAGTGAAATAATATGTCTGTGGGTAAAGATGCTGGTTTATTATTTATTTTATGTATCATTTATTTTGTTATTTCTTTTCCTGTATTATTTATCTTATTATGAGCAAGAGAAGGAAACAGATCTATTCTGTCCCTCCCATACAATTACTCCAGCTGTGTCCAGTAATTAACACTCCAACCGAGAGCTGAGCTGCGTTGCAGTCAAATGCTAAGCTTAAATCATGGTGTTGTTTAAAGAAAGGCTTTAAAACCAAGGAAATTCAGAAGTACCACTATTTTACAGAACAGAGCTGAAGGAATTTCAAATCCTGTTTATGTGAATTACACCACTTGTCTCAGCAGAGTGAGGCTGTTGTTACACCTTTTGAGCAGAAAACAGAATCTGAACACACAGTATTTTTTTCAGTGAGTTTTCATGCATTTTGATTTAACTGAATCAATGGGAAAAAAAGAAGTCCTGTGCTCTTTGTCCTTAACCTTCAGCATCTAGAAGTGGGTTTTGTACCTACCAACTTCATACACGTTCTTGTTGGCTGTGGCAGAGCCGGCGATCTCAGCATATGGGGAGTCCCTGCGTGCTGGTGACTTCATTTCAACATACCCACATTCTGAGCTTTTTGGTACCAGAGCTGGTGGGTCCTTTATAGTGGCGTAGGGGTTCTCAGAACTACTTAGTGAGCAGTTACTTAAATTGTATTCCGAGTTCTTCACTAGATCTACAAAGAGAAAATTGTTTTACTCTCTTAAGCTACATATCATGAACATTGCCACTAAAAAATAGGCATTCTTTAACTCTGAGTTCTAAAAAGTCACTCATAAATGAACATTTAAATGGAAAGCAGTCATAACACTTCAAAATTATTGTACAACAATTAGTGAAAGCACCTCAACTGCTATGCTCGTCAGTGGGCTTGATCTTGCCATGAGCAAATTACTGTTTCAAAGTCTGAGCAGCTTAAACTCTGGTTAAAATAGCAGCAGGCATTATATACAGATAATGTGTAGTGTTTTCAATAAGCACTTCAAAATACTTTTTGCCTCTCCAAGTGCTGTTCCCAAGAGCACTCTCTGGGCAAATGAGAATGTGACTTGTGGGGTGTGAATTTTGACTGTGCAGCCACAACTGAGAGAGTAACCAGCTTCTTCAAAGTTTCTGTAAAGTGAGAACAGGAGAACTGAAATGGAAACATCAGGTTTGTGATTTTGGGATTTAACTGAAGGACAGACAACTGTGGTTTCAAGGATGCATTTTCTTACACTGGGAAGCAATTTTGTGGTGTTCATGTTACTTCATTCTCTATGTTGTTTTGTGATATGCTGTGCTGTTTGGGCTTCAGAGATGAGAATTTGTCAGCTTGTTCCTGAATATCTAGCATGAGACTGACCTTGGTGAAACTGTCAGTAGATACATGCTCATAACTTTGTGACTCATTTAAATTGGCCTTTCCCTAATCATAGGATCCTGTTCCTGTTCAGGTTATAAAAGACCTCTCAGATCATTAAGTCCAACCATTACTGTAACACTGCCAAGTCCACCACTAAACCATGTCCCTAAATCTCCACATCTTTTAAATACTTCCAGGGATGGTGACTCAACCTCTTCCCTGGGCAGCCTGTTTCAATGCCTGTGCCTACACCATGGCTGGCAAAGCCCAGGGGCCACTGGCCTTCTAGGCCACCTGGGCACACCTGAGCTCATGGTCAGTCACTGTCACCAGCACCCTCAGGGCCTTTCCCAGCTTTCCAGCCAATCTGCCCCCATCCTGTTGTGCTATAGGGGGTTGTTGTGACCCAAGGCCAGGAAATGTTAGGGCTAGTAAATCACTCTTTTGGTTTAATTGTCCCATATTATGCATGAGGGGACAAACCAGTTGCTTTTGTCTATGTATTTAACTCATTATTTATATGGACTTAGCTACACTTCTTTCATTGTTTGGATATACAGGGATTCTGTGTACCCTTGGCACACCTTGATCAGGTACCAAAAATAATGACATATCTCAGTGTGGTACAGTATAAAGTCTTACAAGGAAACTCAGTAATTCAGAAGAGCAAAATATCATCACTACACTGAATTTCCTCTCTGTGTATTTGTATTTTAATATGCTTCCCAAAGGCCTGCAGTGACTGTGGTGAAGCACCATATGTTTGTAGTCACACAGACCTACACTGACCATGCCAGGTGCAGGAGGAACTGTCTCTCTTCTAAAGCCTTTCAGCAGAGACGGTGTGTCCTTACCTCACTCACTAGGCTGAATTCAAGGGCCATCCCCCTTCTGCTGTGTTGTGACTCAAGCATTACAGAAATGTTTGATGTGTATGATAAATAGGGGACTTTAAAAGGCTTGGTTTATTGTTGTTTGATGGGGTTTTGTCCTAAACAACAACCTCCCATCCAAAAAAAAAGAACAAACTTCATGTGTTGTTTCAGTGTCTAGGAAAAACTTAGTCCAAAATTATTTTTATATTCTCTTCATGCCAAAGGTAATTTAGAAAAGTAAACTGAATGTCCACATCATTTCATCAGATACATCAGAAAATAACCTCACCTTTCAGAGACTTCCCCAAATATCCCCTATCAAGTCCAAAAGCACCTGAGAAAAAAATTATATAAAAAACAGGATAGTTTTAAAATCAAAGAAAATACAAGTGATTAGACAACAATCTCTATGGGTTTTAAAGATGGCTTTGGTACTGATTTCTACTTTTGTAGAGTAATTGTCATAAGCAAAGTGAAACTGCCCAGCATAGGGATATAGAATCACTGTTACTATTTGCACACTTTCAACAGGAACTTCCTGAACAGGGAAGGTGATTAAGATCACAGGGGACCACTAAATTATCTAGTTTGACCTCACATATGTCACAGGCCATTACATTTCCCCTCATTACTCTTGAATGAGCCTAATAGCTGCTGCTTGATTAAAGCATGTTGGTTGTCTGCATAAACTGTATTCACCAGAAGAGCATCCCATCTTGACCTGAAAATCTCAGGGTATGAGAATTCACTCCAATTCTTGATACTTTGCTTCCAAATTTAATCACTACCAAAATTAATCATGTCCAGGGTCCCTCTGTTCCCTTGACCTGCTGGAATTGCCTAAACACATAACACTTAAGTCTACAACTTCTAATTACCTGTTAGTAACAGATTTCTCATTATAAATCCCAATGTAAACATCAGCAGTGCATGACAACTGTCTCCAGAGACCTGACACTTACCTGGTTATTAATCCATTCAAATAGCTTTGATTGGTATTGTGGAGAGCTATTTTCTTAATTAGACTGCATTGTGGTACTATACTAGAAGCTTTATAAAGGAACCCAAATAATTTTATTTATACAGTATCTCTGTAGACAAAGTACATAGTTTTCAAGAAGGAAATGATACTATTTGAGGAGACCTAAATCTGATTAATTTTATTCCTACCAAATACTTATTTATTAGATCTCATGTCAGATGTTCTGTTATTTTTACAAGTCTAATGCCCAGGTCACTGAGTTACCCAAGTAATCCCCTCTGATCTTGTAGAAAACAGACATAGTATCAGCATTTATCCAGTCCTCCAGAATCATCCTGTTACACAAGATCTCCTGCCGTGGATTAACCACAGCAATTCTCTCTTAGAAGGCTCTAAGATGCTCTAAGAAAATGTGAAGTTGGACACTGAGCATTATGACTGAAATTCTTTTCGGTAAAAAACCCCTGAAACAAACCCAAGAGATGATCTGAGCCTGAACTGTGGTTTGACCAAGCCTGGGGGTGAGCAGGAAAGAAAATAATGCTGCATACAGTGTTCTGATTCCCAGAATCTCATATGTTTGTAAATACCAGAAATGAAGGTAATTACATTATCTAAATTCATAATAAATGTATGAGATTGCAAAAAGGATGAAAAGACACCATAGATTTAGCAGGATACAGCATCTCTCACCATTTTTGGAAATGTTTCTCCTTAGGGACTATGCTGTGTTTAATAGCCAACTGGAGGCTTAGCTGGGATGATCCAGCATTTACATCTGAAGCAGCTAGATGATGAGAAACTACTTTTTAAACTATTGATTCCTTTTGGTAGAGATTTAACAAAAATCCAGCATTTCTTTTATTTAATCAGAATAAATAATTTTTTTTTCAAAGAAAACCCTTATTGTACAACACCCACTGTTTTATGAAACTAATCAATAAGCAAACCTTCTAACAAAAATAATGTATTTTGCATATCATGTCTGGGAGCCAGATTGTGTTACCATTCTCACAGTCACTTTTTTTGTCTCTAACGGAAGGTCAAACCCATAACCCTGAATCTTTCATACAATCTGAACAACTCGGTTTTGCCCTGAGTGGAGAATCAGGAAAACATCCCTGCAGTCTAATCCATCCCCCACACAATGAGTAACACTCATGTTCTCCTCCTTTTCTCTTGCTTACCAAGCTCATTGAGGTATCCACCATGTTTCCAGTCTGCTGGCAGTGTTCCTGTGTAGTCCATGACAGTACCTCGTTTCCCAGGTTCCACATTTTTAAGGTTCACAAACAGCTGATTGTTCTTGGCCTGTCACAAAGAAAGATAGGCAATAAAAATTGAAACTGGTGGGAAACTGCTGAATTTCCACGTAATAATCAGGGAAAGCAAAAACACACGAAAAAAGAAACATTAGGGAAAAAAAAAGTAAAATAAACTAATTGACAGAGAAGTTTCCAGATTTTTATGCTTTACCTTTGCTAAGGTCAGCCTCTCCACGTTGTTGACATGAGGTGGGGTAGTGCACTGAGTTAGAGTGTGATAACTGGGGTTGGAGAAGTAGTGGCTGTTGGCATTTCCACCATTACTATGAGGGATAGTTTCTGAAAAGACAGGAAAATGAAAAAAATGAAAATAACATGGCATTACTTTCTTAAGATGTGTTTTTGACAGTGTTGCACTAAGTTAAGAATCTGATTTTCTTAAAAAAACCCGAAAAAAACCCTAAAAAAATCTTACATTCATTTACATAAGTCAGAGATACAGAGCAGTCAGTGAACAGGCACGTCCTCATTTCAGCGAAGAGCACTCACAAGTGTTACTTGCTAACATCTCTTTCCCTTGCTCTGCTTTTTCTCTGTTGTCATAACATTGTCCTAATTGCAGTCACTTGTACCACCAAGTTCACACCAGCATTTTCTGGTACTTCAAGAGCACCCAGCATCTTTGGTGGTTTGCTTTTTCTTATCTCTGGCAGCTGTTTCTGCTGTTTACTTTAGCTGCTGCTTTCCTTAACAACGATGTGCAAAAACCAGCATCACCTGAAGGTTTTTTATCCATTGAATCCCAATTCACAGGTGCTTTCATAGGTCAGAAACTCCTGTTTTATTGCTCCTTAAGTTGTTTCAAACTTGAGGCACTTTGCTGTCTCGTTCTCTAAGACTCTTGCCCCCGATAGTGTGAAATCCTGATTCTCTACAGCCATAGCAATCTTTCTGTATTCAAAATGTTGGCATTGAATTTAAAGTCTCTGTAGAAACTGTATTTTGCCGCACTCAGTTCTATTTAAGAGCAGGCATGGAGGAATAGAAATGTCCATACTTAGACAATTTAATGAGTAAAAATATTTCAGGATAAAATTTGTTCCAAACATCACTTACCTGAAATGGTGTAATCTGCATTCATGACCCTCATAGCAGGGGTGTAGGTCACTGTGGGCATATTTGTTTCTTTTCCTTTCTGCTTATGTCTGTAAATGATGAAGAGCACTAGCAGGAAAAGCACAACCAGGACAAGAATGATGATGCCTGCTATAGCCCCTATCTGGTAGGAATCAGCAGGGATGGCAGTGCTGGTATGGCTTAAACTGTTCAAGTTTCCCACTATAATTACACCAGCTGAAATACAAGAAGAAATAAAAAGTATGTGGCATGAATTCAGAGAGTCATGTGTCAGGAGCAGAAGACAAAATTTCACTTGTAAATCCTCCTGCTAATCTAACTGTATTTAATAATGCCAGAACAGAGTTCTGTCAGAAACCAATGTGGTGACAATCCTAACCTTAAGGAAAAACATTCACCACCTTCACAGAAAGAGATATTTTCATGAATTTGAAAAATTGCAAACATCATTCTCTAGGAAAAAGCACAGGGCAGGTAAAGCACATGCTTTGGAGAGCACAGCACAGTAAAACACTTTGTGCAATCTACACTTGAGTGCTTTGTCCAGTGAACTATCTAATTCATGTCCACTGGCAGCTAGTTGAAAGTCTACAGAACACATTTCATTTAATATAAAGGAATGTTTAAATGCACATGCCTTCTCGGATTTATTTAATGAATGGTACAAAGGTGGTGTTTAATAGGTCAATCCAGTTTTAATATGAAACAATTACAGTAGTTTTATTGCATCTATGCTTTACCTTGATCACACCTGGCCCCTTTCCAGCCTGGGCTGCAGTAACACGTGCCCGTGATGTGGTCACAGGTTGAGTTGTTCAGGCAGTCACAGATCTGGCGGCATCCATACCCATATGTACCCTGGGGACATTCTGCACAAGTGAAAATCAGACATTTTGGTAATTACGGATCTGCAGGACTGCACGTTTCTAACCCCACACATTCCTCCTTGTGGTCAGCAGGTGGCAATGTGTCATTAACAGCAGATCTCTTCGGGAAGGGAATTCAAGAGGACCCCTCAGTGTGTGTGTATGTGTGGGAAAGGAGAAGGAAACTGTATTTAGAAGTGTATTCATCCTTCGCCTGCAATGTTGCTGCCACTAAGGCAGTGCAGTTAGAAAGGAAAAAATAAAACAAACCCAAAAAGATAAAAAAGGGTTGAAGACTGTGAAGAAATGGGCAAGATGTGAATAAAGAGCCAGAACACCAGGTCTCTCTGGTTACTCATATCCCAGTGCTTGAAAAATTATGTAATCATACGAGTGGAGCCAGACATCTGGCTGGTGTCATGTCGTGTGACAGATATGCTGATGTAACACAGCAAGAGGGAAGGGCCATAACAACGAGTCTAAAATGCACCACACATTTATGAAAAATAAAACTGCTGCTTTTTATACACTTTGATACTGTAATGTATATACTGAGAAAAATGCTAAACCATGGAGAATAAGCTAGTTGGAAGAGTTTTCCGTACTTTTTCTCTCCCAGAATGATTTGAATATAATAATTACTGATCAAAGTGTCTCCTACATCATGTCAATAGCATGGTAGAGAATAATCCTACACTGATAACAATTATTTCTTTTACACTGCCACCTCTGGTACTGTGTGTCCTGTTACATTATAGTAGTTCTGATGGTTTCAGCAAGTGTGGAATTTCTTCACCTTCTGAGACTCATTTTTTTTGAAATTTCTCAGGAGTTCTGTAATTGTGGTAACCTGTTCTTTTTTTCCTTTTTTTTTTGTCCTTTTAAAAGAATCTAATTCATCCTTTAAGTATTCCTAATTTAGAATAATTTACAAAATAAAGTAACACAGTGGATGCCAGAGAAATATTCTTGCAGTTTTGACAGATCCAGGCCCAAGTAAAACTTCCATGCTTATATATTTATTCTCCTTCTTTATTACTCTCAGTTAAACAAAATTTTAACTACCAAAGTAAATGTCTGGGCAAAATCCATCATGTCATAATATATTTTCGCATTTTAAAATCTGAATTAGAATGAATACCAAAACATTTAGTGTAATATTGTCACATCATTGTTATCAAAATTACAGGACAAAATATAAAGTCTATAAAACATAGGGTTAGATTTGCCAAAGTATTGAAAATTATTCTTTGAGATCGAGTGACTATCTTAAAAAAGGTGTAATCTTTTTCTGAACTTTATTGCCTTTTTAAGTGAAATAGAGAAATCATCAGAGTGCATGAATTTGGGACCACTGCTCTATGAAGTCAGCAAAAGTTGGACAAAGTTCTGTGCTTATGAGCTTGATTATTCTTTTAATGCTGCGCAATGTTGTACTGCCACTGGTGTCAGTGGTGTTATTCTTGATTTTCATGAGTAACAACGACACACAGAGGAAGACAAAGTGCCATTTACAATGCTTTTATAATCCAATTGAATTGTAAAACCACATTGCACAGATTAATTGTATCCACTACTTCTTTAGTTTTCCAGCTATTACTTTTCATTGTGGTTCATGCTAATGACAATTACTTGGATTCATTTGTTGCTTTTACGTTACAGAAGTTGCTGAATGTTTTTCAGCATTATTTCCACAGCATCTAAAATATAGTGCAAGTGCCTCTTACTTGTGGCTACAAATGCAAAGAAACAGCCATCACAACCATCAGTCTTAGTAATAACTAGTTCTGTGGGATTTTCTCTGTCTGGAAAAAGCATGGGTGCAGCTCCTGAAGCTTTTTCCCTGTCAGAATCCCCACTGAAGGCAGGAGGTTGTACCCCAGAACACTCACTCTGCTCACAGTGCTTGCCCATGAACCCCGTGCGACACGTGCACTGCCCACTGATGTGGTCACAGTCGGCTCCGTTCTGGCACTGGCATATCAATGCACAGTCCTTCCCGAAAAACCCCAGGGGACATCCTGCAGCACAAGGAGAAGGAGGGGGGAAAGGGGTGAAACAGCCGCTCTAGAAATAAAACGCGAATACTCTGGATCAGTGCGTTACTGAGAGATCGTTTCTGTAACACAAGAGATTGAGCCCAACCTTATTTAAAGTGGTCTGAAATACAAATTAGGCAAAAACTGCATAAAAATGAGGTTGGGAAATTGTGCAGACAAGCAGAGGTTCTGAAGAAGGCAGCAAGTACAGCTCCTTGAAGAAATGGGTTTAAGAAGACTCTTGAATGAGGAGGAGGGCAGTCTGTGAACCAGAGCACAGAGTCTGTTCAGCAGTTAGTGAACATTTGGACATATTTTCTTCACAGTTTATGTTGAAGCACAACAAAAATAAAAATAACAACATATTGTATCTGAACTACTCACAAGGATACCATTTCAGTATGGAGAAGACATACCACTGCAAAGAGATCATTATTCACCACCAGGAAGCAAAATAACCATGATAGCTGACAGCTGAACCAGCATAGTAAATGTCTCCCAGAACTGCATCCATATGGCCCTACAGTATATCTGTGATTTCTTGCCACTATGACTTTATTCATTTGAAAAAGGAGAATTCTGAATTTATGAAAAACGTGTGTTTAAACACTGAATGCAGAACACAGTCAGCAGTCATACTTTTCTTGAGGTTTAAGAAAAGGGTTGTGCCAAGATTTACAGTCAGTGGGGATGTGACTGCCTGAATTGAAGGTAAACCAGATTGAACAGGTAATATGGTAAAGATAAGAAGCCAACTCTATCCATTTTTTTTTTAACAAATGTTTATATCTCAAACTTTGTATGAACCCTTATCCAGCATATAATGAATGCCACATACCTACAACCAGTCACTGCATGGCTTTTTTATTGTAATCAAAAGCTCTTGGGGGAAAAAAAATCAGTATTAATGTATCATTAAAAATGAAGAATATTCTAAAACCAATTGTAATTTTACAGTCTAGTGAAGTTAGCTTTCTATGTTCCAAATAAAATAGCTCCTGTATTGGTGTTTGAATTACAGGTGCTGATCTTCAGCTGTTGTCATTGCCCCCAGAAGGCAGCAATTGCAGGTACTGGATTCACTGTGTGATCACTCTGCAGTGAAAACAGGGGCTGTGCCTCAACAGACCACAGCCACAGCTGAGCTAGAAGCTGTTCCCATGGCTTCAGTCTGAAGGATAGTTCTGTCACTAAGTTGTGGACTGAGAATGGAATACAAAAAGTCACTTACTTTGTGTGCAGTAAAGGCCAGTCCACCCTGGGGTGCACTTGCATTCCCCGTCATAGGCACTGCAGAAAGCCCCATTATGGCAGTTGCATGTGTGGATGCAGTTTGGTCCCCAGTGGGAAGGTGGGCAAGCTGAAACAACCCAAAGCAATTAATTAATCTCCAGTGAAAAAGGCCCTTGATACCCATGAATAGAGCTACTTCCATTCACACATGAGCACTGCTCTGTTTGGTGTTTGTTGTTTGTCTTTCAAATGCATGGTTTGGGCTGCTGTGATCTGAGCAAATAGCCACTGATATATTTATTTACTTAAACAGGGAATCATTTCACTCCAGGTAAAAAATGCTGAAAAATATTAAATATGTGAAAAACCCAGTGATACTTAATAGGTATTCAGTAAATAGGACATTCACATTTCCTTTCTTCATTTATTTTTTCATCTGCAGAGTTCAATTGTGTACAATCAAGGGGAACATGGTTTATAAGTCTCAAAAGTGAAGGCAAACAGGAAGTTGAAACACCACTATAGCTTGTAGCTTTAGACCCAACACTAACCTTGCTTCCACATTTATGTAATTGCCTAAATGTGGTGCATATAATCAGGTCAAACCTTAATCAAGTTAACTCAGTTGCTTCTGTGGGTCCCAATAATGAATATTTCTAAAAACCAAGTAATATCTATGAAGTGGAGATTACTTTGCTCATAATCATGCCAACACATTAGGAGACAGAATTTACTGGCTGCTTTGAAAATGTCACAATGAATGAATGTGGTACGACGTGCTGCCATTGGAATAGTGAAGTGGTTCCAAAATACTAATTACTTTTCAGAGACAGCAAAAGATAATTTCCCTCCTGTTAGAATATCACAAAGTGAAGAAGGTACTCTAAGAATAGACCCTTTCTGTTGAGTAGGATTCATAACTTGAGGGTTTTTACTTTAGTAAAGGAAGTAGTTCTTTAAGTAGTACTTTAAAAATAATTTTAAGGAAGTACAATGTGAGTATTTCATAGGTCAGTGGAAACAGGTCAGACACAGAAGCTATAGTTTTATTCCTGTGTAAATTTAAAAAGGCTGATAAAACTCCTTGTTGCTGTGTACTGATTTGGTTGTCCAGAGACCTATTTGAGAGCAGTAAAAACTCCTGAATCCTTTGAATATTTGCATAATGATTCATGAATGTGTGGACTGTATTTTTGCAAAGTGTCATCTTTGCCCAAAGTTCACTTTGTTAAGCGTATTACATTGTATTGAAAAAAGGTGCTAAGTTTGTTTTTTGCTGTTTTCCTTCCATTTGTGCTTCCTAATTATTTTAATTATTATTTTGTGTTTGAAATTAGTGGTCAACTAAGAAGGAATGTAAATCACATACAGGCAAAAGGTAGGAAGTTTGAAAAAGGTCGCTAGTTCTGAGTGAAATTAATGGAATCATTATTTTCCGAAAGGTCTTTACACAAAGCAAATAAACTTCCTCTGTCATGGTTCATGAGCACAGCCTCAATAAACACTTCCATTCATATTGCTGGCACCATTTTCTTGTTATAGATTCAGTGAGTAGGTCCCTCCTCCTCCTAAATACCCCTATTCTGCTACTCTCCCAACTACCTACTTATTTTACCATAAAAACAGAGACTGTTGTAGCCACTGGCTTCCACAGGAATAGGCCCAAGATTTATTGTGGTACCCTACTGGGTTGTGCATGCTAATCAGCTCACAGAATTTAGCCAGGAAAGTGTTTATTTTTGTTTTGTTGTTTGTTTGTTGTTTTTTTTTCAAGTGGACCAGCTGTTACGCTGCACTGGTACAGAGCCACCGAGCTGGGCCAGTCAAACCATAAATGATGTAAACCCATGAGGACTGTTATTAGGAAATGAACCTCCCTGGGGAACCCCACTACAATGTCTTTTGAATTTTGACGTATCAGGGTATGGTGCAGCTTCTTTTATTCACAGAAATGGGCTGGCTGAAGTTTTGGCATGCATGTGTTTCAGGGTTTGGTACCCTATGGGATTGGATATGCCTCTTGTGAGAACTTTGCTTAACTTTCCTGTAATTAGTAATTTGCAAAGACCCAGCAAAACATATGAAGAATGGTAATTAATAAAATAACTCCATAAAAATAATAAAATTAGGGCCTATCCACTCTCCTTTTTAAGTCAATAACAAAGTCTCTGAGTTTAACATACCAAGACAATACTCATCCAGTGAGGTAGAATGACACTAAAAATGTCTATCTGTGAAACATTTATAAAAGAAAGAAACAGAAAACCCCATCACAAAATTATAATCACTTAAAAAAATGTTTGAATATTTAGTAAGAACAAGGGTGCTTGTTCAGTCAGAGCACTGAATTGTATCTGAGAAAATCTCAGCTTTGTTTTTAGCCTTGCTAGTAGCTCTCTTTGCAAAAGAGAGTAAGAAAAACCACCCTGTCTTTCAGTGCCTCAGCTTCTTATTTGTAAAATAATACCTCCTATTCATAAGACTGTCCTGGAAATAAAAAGCCCTGGGATGTTCACAACACTGCTGTGAAAAGACTAAATAATTACAGTCAGACAAACAGCACATGAAGAACCTTCTCTCTAATGTAAAGATTCATCAAGACACAGAGTTACATGTTGGAAAACACTTGTATGATCATCTGGTCCAACATCCTACTCCCAGTTTCTTCCATGATGATGACTTCACAGCCTGTTCCAGGCTGGAGACTTTCAGAGCCTCTCTGTACATTTTTTGTGCTTGACCAGTCTCACAGTAAGGATTTTTCTTCTTTTATCTAATAAAAGTTACCCTTGCTGCAACTTGTGAGTGTTGCCTCTTGTCTCTTCACTGTGCATTTCTGAAATGAGCCTGATCCAGCTTCTCTACAACTCTCCTTTTGGCAGTGGAAGGCTGAAAATTGATCCCTCCTGCCCTGTGCTCTAGCTGACTCATTAAAAGAATCATAGTGCAACATGGTAGTGCTGACAAAATGCAGAAAACTTAGGATCTCCTCATTACTTGCCTGCCATGATGTCCTAATTTCTCACTTAGTGTTGCTTTACCAAAATGTTGATAATTTAAATAGCTGGACCCTGATTCTTTGTTCTCAAATTAAAGGGAAAAAGCTGAGACTTACGCTGAGAGCAGTCACTACCAATCCACCCAGGGTAACACTGACAGGATCTGTCAATAGGATTACAGGTTCCATTATTGGTGCAGGTGCATATTCCAATGCAGTTCTTGCCAAATCTGCCACTGGGACATACTGAGAAGACATAGTTAGAATTAGAACTACTTGGTAATCAAAGCAAGAGTCTATTTTCTTCATTTCCAAAGAAAACAACTACTATTTGGATCAAGAAATATACTGCTTAGTATAATGTTAAAGTGAGGCATTGAGAGTTCTGGTGAGCACAATATCCATACTTACTATACAAATAAAACGAGTACAGTGGGTTTCATACTTAGGGATCAAATACTGGAATGAAAATTATTACAGTGGTTGATGTGTGCACCCAGTAGAGTCTTTATTACAACCTGTACCTTCATTACAGAGGGCTCCTGTAAATCCAGGCAGGCAGTCACACAGGCCAGTGATGTGGTGGCAGGGACCACTGCTGTGCACACACTGGGGGCAGGTCTGGCTGCAGCGGTGTCCGTAAAATCCAGGAGAGCAAACTGGAACCAGAGAGAACAAACTGACATTGGCTCCCGTGCTTTCCATGTGGCCACAAACTGCTCTGCTTTCCAAATGCACAGGGGCTGCAATGGTGGTTGTTATTATTTGTACAGTTCAATAATTTACACTCACAAAAGGAGATTGTCTCATTTGCCTCAAGAATTTTTCAATATTCTGGTTAATGATGACTTAATTGACATTCTGTTACACTCTGTTTGGATAATGTTTGAAATGCATATATACATTATTATTACACATATTTGGCTAATCATGGATGTCTTTTAGAGCATATTTGAAGAAAAGCAATTTAAAATAACAGAATAGTTTATCTCTAGATGAGTAAGGTCATCTTAGATCTTGTCTTCTTATGTGTTTCCTAAATTGGAATACAAACAGCTATTACTTCACTGGCTAAAAAGTACAAATGTTTTCCAGTCAACATTTCTTTTACATATTCACTGTAGTCATTACATGTTACAGTCACCTAACTTTTAGAGAACCTGAGACCAGAAATACAAGGTCTTCCAGTTAATTCTGATGGTATAAGGACATTTTTCTTAAAAAACCAAAACAATAAAAATCCAAACAACCACCTTCCAAAAAAATAAAATCACAAAAAAATCCAAACAAAAAAAATAGAACAGAAATGGGGAAAAAGGGCTGTTACATAAAATCTCCTTCTTTGTTGCTCTAATCCCTTCTGGCATTCATTTCCTGATAAATTAAAATATTAGGTAATAGATCAAGAGAAATACCTGCCCAGCGGCAATCAGCACTGACAAAACTAACTTGGAATCTTTTCAATATTTTAATTTCATCCAAGATTCAGTCTTTTAATTACACACTTGATACAAATTTTATGGACAGATCTCTCTAGAGAGATTAACTTTTCCAAGTGAAACAGTGCCAAAAGGTCTTCCTGTTTACTGAAAAGGCACTTTCTGACTGGGATCCAAATTATTCGTATGACCTTTGTCTTCCCAGCCTCCAGACCGTGCATCAGAGAGGAGCTCTGAGAGGCACTGGACTGGAAGCCTCTTGTCCAGGTTATAGGCACAGTTCCAAAACACAAGGGAACATTTTTACATGTAGTGTTACACTACATGTAGTCTGCCTTTGGATTAACTGATTAACTGCAGGGCCTTTAGAGATTAGATAGTGAGAATAATTACTGTGCATAGTTAGAAATGCTCGAGGAATACTAATGCCACACTAATGTGGTGCCACAGGCGATCACATTCTTGGGCTTGAAATTCTGCCATTCCTGGACTTTAAGGACTGGAGCCTCCTCTGGTTCTTCTACCTACCAGTGAGCATTTCATGCTGTCTCCTGTCTTTTAAGCCTCTTTTGGAAGACCCAGCAACATCTCTGCTTGGCCTTACTACACTTGCTTCTTGACCCTGTTTTTGGGACACCTGCTCTGAAAATGGGGCTCCAGCTCCAGGGGACACACATTTCTCTTCCCTCAACACCTTTCCATTTCAGCTTCAGTGATTCAAAATGAAGACAGCTGGACTCCTGGCAAACCATGACAAATCTTTTGGGGAGGGTAGTCTTACTATTTACCTTCCTGCTTCTAGCATGATTTTCCTTAGTTCATCTGTATCTTCTTTCTTGTAATTTAAATTTTACAGGCAAAAATTTTTCAAAAGGAATGGAACCATGGGTACATTTGATACCCTCTGGTTATTGTGAGACCTCATCTCACTGGTGATTCTTACATAATAAGTGTTGTTAAAAAAAAAAAAGGCAATAACTAAGCCAGTGATTCCTACCAGCCTCAATGGGAAGGTTTTTAAGTTTCTGAAACTCATGTCTGTTTTATTTACCTACCAAAATTACAAACTTAATATTTACCAATTACATTTGGGAGTGTTTGCCCTTGGAATGGAATCCCCTACTAAATTTCTTAAGAAAGTCATGTTCCTAACAATGCCACAGCACACACAGTGCCACAACAAGAAGAGCACTACTAGTTTGTCTGTTTCAAAAACAATTTTTTTCTGCATATTCGTATATTTTGACAAAATGCACCATCAGTGACTCTTTCATAGTAATTCATACTACAATTAACAAAGCATTGTCATGTTATATGATATGTATTCCAAGTAAGAGAGGAAGAAACAGAGACTTTGAAGCATTTATTTGTCCTTACTTCTCTGACAAGTGGTGCCTCTGTATCCTGGTGCACACTCACAGATTCCATCATCCGGAGAGCAGGATGCTCCATTTTTGCAGTAACAAGGCAAGGAACAATTTGGACCCCACTGTCCCTCAGCACACACACTGTCACAGTGAATGCCTGAAACCACAAACAAACACATTTGTGAAGAACTCTTTATGCCCAGTTAGGTTAAACCTTTGGTCCTCAGTGGACTGATTTTCAAAATACAGCTCACATAGCCTGTTTTTGAAAATATCACTAACATCAGGAAATAGAGCAGTAAACTTGCACCAATGTTCCTGTCTTCCCTCAGAACAGTGAGTTTCTTTCATACTCAAGTTTTGATGAGATGCACATAATGGCTTTCGCTTCCTCCATAATGGCTGTTTCAAAGCAGCAGAAGTTTATTTTCAAATTTTATGTTTGGAAAATGCATGACAAAAGGTATATAGAAACTTTTCCTTCTGAGTGTAAGAATTCCTTGGGTCTGACATAATTTTGTATAATAATGGGGTGCAGGACACTGGATGATTTCTAATTAGTGGTGAGCTGATTACTGCTCAGCCTCATACCACATGGAAAAATGTAGCACACACAAAAGGTTTCCAAACACACCATGTGAGCATTCCAAAATGCTTAGCTGCAACAGTGTTAGGGATGCTGGTCAGTCAGTGCTTTGTCTATCTCTTTTGGTATAAAATTGATTATAAAATGGCCACAACCTGAATCCCTCCCTGCGTGTAAATCAAAATACAAATCTCTCATGATAATAATCCAATCATGATTTGTTTGCTGTTGGGTTTTTTGTTTGGTTTAGTTTTTTGGGTTTTTGTTTGGTTGGGTTGGGTTTTTTTGCAGTGCAGCAACATTAAATATAATTTTGCTGCTTTTTAAAAAGCGCTCTGCATGTTAAATGCCAGCAGGCACTGCTGTGGAACTCAGACTGTATTGTGTCTACAGCACTTTGCATTAACAATCAAGTATTATTGTAGTGCCTCTACTGAATGAACCCTCTGCTAAGGGAAAAGTGGACTGAATCCAACCACAACCACATCGTGCTTTGTAAGTATTTCCAGCAAAATATGCCAAAGGTTCACTGCCTGCCAGAGACCTAAAAAAAGCAAAACAGTTTTACATGTGACAAGAAAAAAAATCTTTTAACTTTGAACAGCAAAACGGCCAGTTTGTAAGAATCCTGAAAAATAATTACATGGTTTACTGATAGATGAGACTCAGAGGTGATTCCTCAACACCCTCAGCAAGTGCCTTGCAAAGCTGCCTGTATCCAAAGACTAACTCACTAATTAGAGGAAAGGTGGAATCCAGACTCTCAGAATGGTTCTCTGCAAGACAATCAACAGACTGAACAGTCAAATAATGTGGCTCACTAAATGCTAGCAAGAGAGAAAACACTTGACTTTTGAAATCCAGACCCTGACCAGTGGCAGAGAGTACACAGGCCACCTAAAACCCTTGATTGTGAAATGATCACTAGTTAGTACTGACCTAAAACAAACCTACTGTCAAAAAAATGAAAGTCTGCTGCTTATATCACTCTCTTTTATTTTTCCCTGCATAGGCATTGTCCTGTGTCCATCTACATTTAAGAGCCAGTGCAGACTTGCTTCTCAGTAGGCTGGGTCAACTTTTTCATTAACTCCCCATTTGTGCATAAATGGACAAAAGAGAGTGGTTTGATTTTGAGAGATGCTGGTGCACATGAGCAGAATGAGATCACAGCTTGGTGGGGTTTTTTTGTTGTGTGTTTTTTTTCTTTTGTTTTGAAACAAGACCACTTCTTTCAGCTGCATAAAATTACTTTGCTTGGGGTTCCCAAATTTGACAATTCAGGTCTCTAAGGCTGTGAAAGAAAAAGCAGACACATGCAGAGCATTTCAAAACTGAGCCTGGCAACTCTGTCCAAGTGAGAGTTATGTGTCATATCACACATAGCTCCACTTAGTGAACCCTGCTAAAGAAAAGACATTTTTCACAATCTTAAGGGGTTTCAGCGGTGTTCAGTATATAATGGTCACTATTAACAAGCCAGTGGTTGCCAAGAGTTACCATAGTGCATTATCTGAGATTATGTAGACCAGTGACATACAATAATACCAGGCTCAATTAGACTGCCTTGATCTGTGCACAGAGGATGCTTTATGACAGTGTGGTGTCAAAGGGTGATACTGGGCACACTGGGATGGAAAAGACAATGGGTCCCATGCTGCAGAGAGCCATGATGCTTGAAAGAGCCAACAACCACCACTAAAAATGAAAAAGCAAAAAGCTGCTTTGGTTCACATCAGGGAAAATTATCCATTAGGGAAACTGAGAAAAACTACCTTTTCCACTTTCACTCCTTATGAGGAGGTGAAGAATGATATTCCTCTACTTAGCAAAGAAACAGTGGAAACATCACATAATTAAATAATAACTACAACAATATACTGAAAGAGTGCTGAATATTACTGCTGCTTCACTGTAAAAATAATTTTATTATATTCATTATTGATCATAAGCAAAATCAATTTCACTCCTGTGAGTGTCAAGAATGGATGTAGCAAAGCAGAAATCATTTAGTGATCTCTTGCATCTCTACTCTTAGTTTCAAATCTCACTGTTATTTAGGTAAGTTCACAAGGCACTGAAAAATAAGAAATTTGTGTTTCACATCTTAGATATAAAAATCACATGACAAAGAACAGACTAGAAATATTACAAGGATTTAGAAAATTAAATAAAAAAATCCAGAGTGGTGCTTTATAAGAAATTTCAGCAAAGAAAGCTGTGCTTTTATAGAAAACCTAAAAATTATTGAAGAAAAAGAAGCATATTTACTGGAATTTACAAAGCAAGACTAGACTCAGCTTTTACAACATGGTTATCAACTGGCTTATAATTGCCATAATTTCAAACAAGTATTAATCTTTTATGCAATAAAATTGTTTTTGTTAAGTTTTCATGTTGGTTTTGATACTGATAAGGATATCTGCGAGAAAATGTTTTTGCCAGAGCTATGGACAAAGAGCTCTTTGATGGCCTTCACAAGTTGCTAGGCAATAGCTGAATGGTCATGATAAACTTCAGCTAAGCTGCTCTGAAGAAATGCTTGTGCATTTAATGCCCAGTGCTTTATGCTGGGGGCCTCACATCTAAATCAGCATTCCCCCAGCATTCGTAATTGCATGAATGAAGTGAAGAATTCTTTTGGGATACCAGTGTTTCTGCCCATGCTAGCAGAGTATTTCCATACTCCCTATGCTGCATTTTGAAGTTGACCCTCAATGATCCATCCAAGTCACATCAACAAAGAGCTAATTTGTTTTAGCACTTGAAGGGGAGAAAAAAATTTACCTATTATTTCTTACTATCTTCCCAGGCAAATTTATTATTGAAATAAGTGTTGTTTTCCAGCTTGTTATGTTTCTGTTACTCTGATAAAAGGGTATCCAAACTTCAGGAAAAATTATTTTTGTTCTACTAAAGAAAATGTACTTGCTACACAATTTATCTTCACAACACATGGAACTTTCCAGTATAGCTGTTGAGAATTAAGGTCTATTTGTATATGGGTGTACTTCCCATATGTCTGAGTGAAACTGGGCATGTAACAGCCTAAACAAGAGAAGGCCTTCAAATGCTGGGGAAATCTTGGTGTCATTAAAGCTAAAAATACTCTTCCAGTATGGTCCAAGAATTCATATTTGAGAGGAGTGAACACTTAGATCACTTCTGTTCAAGGACTTCTGATGGTGAGAATTGCTTTCCTACTTCTCTGTCAAATGATGGATGAGCAGCCCAAAGAAAGGGAAAGATGTCACAGGCACTGTTTAGAAATACTCTAATTGTCCTTGAAGGAGTGAGGTACCTTGCTCCATAGCTGGAGACAGGTAGAGGAACAAATAAAAGCATCCCAAATTAAGGAGCTAATGAAAGGATCAGAGATTTTTTTTTTCTACAAGTCAGACTTCAGCTGCTTCTTCACTGGTGCAGCCAGAGACATTGTGCCTGCAAGCTTTGGTAGGAAGCCAGCTATAAAAGAATGTCAAAAAACCCCTCTGAGACTGAATGCAGACATCAGTATGTGCAAATTTTAGCAGATTGATCACTTTTGAGATAGTATCTTTCTGAAGGCCATACATTATCCACTCCAGAGGTGTTCTTCTTTTCAACCACCAATCTTTAGGCAGCCACAAGGAAATAATAATACTCCTTTTTTTTGACTTGATAAGGTAGAAAACAAATCACTTAAGCTCTTTTTATAAAGGAATGGTATTTCTTTGGCATTAAGGTCCACCACAACACACAACAGAGGTGCAGACACAATGAGGTCCAGACATAGGACGGACCAAACCTCTTGTCGGAGAATTCCTCTTCCTAGGTTTGCAAAGTAAACATGCCATTTATCCTGACACAGTGCCCTTGTATGATTTCATTTTGTGGCAGTCTGAGCATCCATCCCAGTGGGACCTTGTGCTTCAAGAGCCATGGGGAAACTGGCCAAGGTCGAGGGAAATCCATGTTCTTGCAAGAGGGTCTTGGGCTGGGTGCACTGGTGTGCCAGCACTATGGGTGTCATTCAACCAGCAGCTTTTTTTTTGGCCTAAAGGTGAGGAAGACCCATGACAGAACTCTTTTATGTCTTTTTTCTTCTTTTTCAGAGGGGAAAACGTGCAAACACATAGAAAGCTGACAGGCAAGGGAGAGCTGTAGCTCAGTTTGCAGTGGACCTAATGATTTGCATCAGTGTCAGATGACAGGCCTCCCCATCATAATCCAGCAACAAATGTACCTCTTGGAAATAGTGCCAGAAATACATGGATGGACACAGAAACAGCACATCTGGTGATGGGCAGTCTGACTAATGTCAGCAGGTGTCCAGCACAGAAAAAGTCACCAACAACCCTTCTGCTGCAGCGTGCGGATGAATGGTAAAATGCAGGCTGGTATTACTGCATCTGTCTTCTCCATAAACCAATGCTATTGTTTTGGTACAGATAGCAGGCTAGTGGTATTTCACAATCCCTGGCATCACATAACCTTCAAGTTGGTTTTAAAAATAACAAATGCACCCCTATGACTTGACATTTCTTCACAAGTGGGAAGGTGTGGCAGAACTGCACCCAAGGAAGCACAACAGTGATGTGTTATCAGTAACACCCACATTAATGTAATTGCAATAATAAACAAGCTGTCTTGAGAAAAAAAAACTTTTGCCATTTAAATTAATTAATTTAATTATCTTTAATTAATTTAATTAATTAATGCTTTAATGTGAAATCTCAGTTTGCAAGAATATGAATTCTCTAATCTCTCAGGCAATTTGGGAAAAATATATTTTGACAGCTGCTTGCAGAACAGATAAGATTAAGGGATGAAACTGAGTTACCATAGTGCCTGCTGGTTTGCTTGCTCCTTGAGAGAAATGGTAGATATAACTTTTTAATGGACATTAACTTCAAGTTTTAGTGTAAATTACCAGGAGAATTATCATTACATATTGGGGGAGTTTATTTTATGTGTATTTCTTTTGCTTTCTGTCTTAATGGTTCTTACTCTTTTCCACTCTCTCACTACTGAGCTCCCTCCAAATGAAAAAAGTTATTTATAAGATACAGTGAAAATGTCAGGGGATGAGAGCTTTGGGGTAGACATCATCCTCTGTGTGGGCGGATGTTTCTCATTTGTGCCATCCTGTCATGTGGCTCCTGGAACGTGATGGAATGCTCAGATTGCCAGGAAAAAAACATCACCCTTAACTCTTGCTTTTCTAAGCAGAATTCAAGCTGCAGTGTAGGGAAAACTTGATGCAAACTACAGAGATTTCTAAGAGAAGTCCTAGAAACTAAGTCACTTTTGTTTAGGATGAAAAAGGCAAGTATCTTCATAGGAAAAAATATATATTAATGCTACAAACCCTCAATAAAAACAGAAATCTAATTAAAGCCACTTTTAATTATTCCTTGAGTTTTTTAACTGCTGATTGCAATAGTCAAAACCTGAACTTTTGTTCCTAAGTAGAACCTAAGAAGCAAAAGAAAAGCATGGGGCACATTAAAAACTAAACAAAACAAACTCTACTTAAGAAGACTAAACCATTTAATATTTAATTGTTGAAGCAGTGGTGAGCTGCATCTGCATCTGGAGACTGAAGTAAAACCTCTGTGCCCACGTCAGCAGCTCAGAGCTCCCTCACAGCCTGAGGGAGGCTGCACTGCACCAGGACAGTGATCCACCCTCCCCATGCAGAATATTCCTTGTTCCCCACATTATGGGACAACTGTGTCATCCAGCAAGGGAAAAACCTCGCTCCGTTTACTTCTACAAAGTTATATAAACTATTCCCTCTGACGAAATTCCCTGGGGAAAGTGTAGACAACTGTTTCGTTCATAGGGCTGAGAAAAATACTGTATTTAAAGTATCTTTTTGGGAGGTTTGTATTTTGATGGCATCAAAACATCTGGGAAAGTTCACCTTGGAGTTATCAATTTATTTGTGCTTAAAAAGAAAAAAATACAAGTTCACATTTTTAATCTTCTTCAAATGTAGTTATTTTTTAACACTACCTTCCCAGTGATTTGTTTTAAATAATAAATCCTTCATTAGGGTTAGATAAGCATTAGACTGATCCAAAATCTGGTTCTCCCTCTCTTTTTTTTATTGTTGTTGTTGGTTTGGTTTTGGTTTGGTTTTTTTTTTCTTAGGCAATACTACCCTCCAAAAACTAGTATGTCTGATGGTCACATTAACAAACTCAACAGAAAAAAATTCAAGCTACTCTAACATAATTCTTTCATGTCGGAAGCTTCCTGTATTTTCCATGTTCTCCATCTGCTTCTCCACCTATTATGCACAGAAATGTATGTACAACCTCCCTTCTTAACCCTACACTCTAATGCTATTTCTGCAATGCAACATTACAGTGCAGATATTTGAGAACCCGTTTCTAAAGTATTCTCTCCTTTTTTTATTCATTCTAAATATAAGTATCTACACAAAGACCAGACTCCTCGTGAGTACTGCTCTTACATGTTAAGTGTGGGAGGAGGATTTTTCCAGATACTGAGTATAAAGCAAAATATGCCATTTATGTTATAAAGTGTGTCTAGACACCACCAACATGTCGAAACTAGTCTGTCACACATGGTGTTCTGATGACATCATCCAGGGGTGGAGACTCTATTTTATCAAAAATTACACTTGAAGTTGCTTTCTAGTGAAATATTTTTCCTTTTGAAACAGGAACATGAAATAAGATTTCACTAAAGGTAAAAATACTGTCTCCTGGGTGAGTTACATCATGCTGGCTAAGTAATTTTTATCACCTTTGGTAAAACAATGCTACATTTTTAGCATGGCCTTTCAAAAAAACTTCTTTAACCTGGATCCATTCATCAGCATACCTTTTGTCACTGATGATTTGTGTCCATTTTACAAAACTCAGAGAATGCACTTTAAGCATTTATGCTGGAGCGGGTCCAGAGAAGAGCAACGAGGCTGGAGAAAGGACTGGAGCACAAGTGCTGTGGGGAGAGGCTGAGGGAGCTGGGGGTGTTTAGCCTGGAGAAGAGGAGGCTCAGAGG